>JAFEMH010000461.1:600000-766849 GCA_022495995.1 Adenophora triphylla var. japonica | reverse complement strand
TGGTTTGAATGTCAAAGCGTTGATTAGGTGACTTTGTTTGAAAAAAAGACGAGCGTTTGAATGACAAACGTCGGTTTTGAGTTTGAAATGAGCGTTCGCGTGGCAAACGTCGATTTTGAGCTTTTTGAAAGAGAGTTCGAAGGACGAACTCCAATTTTGAACCAGGCGAGTCATTGTTAACGATTTTTACGGGAAAAGGCGTATTAAATGGTTTTGAGTGTCAAATGGCGGCTTTTAGTTTGAAGATGAGCGTTCGGATGCCAAACGTCATTTCGCGCGTTTTTGAAAGAGAGTTCGATGGACGAACTCCGGTTTTGAACCGGGCATTACATTGTTAACGATTTTTACGGGAAAAAGCGTATTAAATGGTATGCAATCAAAGAATCGGGTTGCGACTCGGACTTTGAAAAGTAAATACTATCATGATCCAAACGGGTCGGACTTTGTAAATGACAGTATTTAAAGTAGTATCAACGGAATCAAACGATCTGGAATCATAAATGACGATCAACGAGCCAAAACGGCTCGGAATTGTAAATGACGATCAACGAGCCAAAACGGCTCGGAATTGTAAATGACAGAAAGTAAATGACGATCGACGGATCGATCGATCTGGAATGTTAAATGACATAAAAAGTAAATGGAACGGGGTCGGAACGCCGTTTTAACCTGTGATTACTTCCCTTACGGGAAGAGAAGAGGATCGAGGGGCTAAAACGTATCGGACCCCGTTAGACGGAGGCGTCTACATTTCAATAATGTGGTTTGAAACGGTTGTAGCGACTGGCGCGTAAACCGAGATGAAATGAGAGATCAGAGAGAGGGAGTTATACCTATGGCTAGGGTCGACTCCTTTGGCTCAGGGGTGTGTACGGGACACGGAAAGTAGTTTGGAAAGGTGTTTCAGAGTGGTGAGGGGCGTATTTGATCGAAATACGAAAGTTTCACGCGAATCGAGACAAAACGGGAGCTCGAGAGGGGTGAAACTCAGTTTGGGCCGTGGGTGAAGTGAATTTTTGGAGTAAAAATCTTGTTGTTTTGGCTTTGACAACCCTCCTATTTATAGGGTGAAAAATGCAGTAAGAGTCCGGACGGACTTAGACTGATTTCCAGGGTTTTGTGGTATTTTGAAACTTTGAGGGGCTTGCTGGCAATTTCAGAAAGTTTGCTTGGGAGTCGGCCAGGACTTAGGCATTTACCGAGTGGTATTTTAGTCTTTTCCCTTTGATTTCTGATTGAAAGGTGATGGGAGGGTTGTGGCATGGCTGCCACGTGTCCTATGACTCACCAAATGTGTGGGAGTTCGTTCCCGGGTCCCGGTTTTGTCCCTTTTTTAAAATAACAGTCCGAAAAATGTCCGAAACGCCCCCGGAAAGTGCCGAAAAGTGCATTTTTCAGGGAAAGCCATACTTTTACGTGCGATGACGCGTGTCAAGTACGTTTCGATATCGGGATGCACGGGGCAGTCCCGGGACGTCTCGTTGGCTTGGCAACGGGGAGTTTAACGAGTTCCGGTTAACCTGGAGCGGGCCAGTTAACGGATTTCGATTAACTTTCTGACGGATTTTGACGATCCGGATTTGGGTACTTACACTTTCCCACGGCGAGTGTTCTTCACCTTCACAGGGAATATTCCGGTAGTTCTTCTACCTGGCTCAGGGACCCTTCCCGATGCCTCCGTCAAGCCTGTAGCATTCAACGCAGCCCTTTCCCTAGCTCTGTCTCATTGCCTCACTTCTAGCCATCATGGCCGTGCTTTGATTGGCCTCCCGATCGGCATTGGCCTCATAGTCGGCCATGTCGTTCCGATGCGATTCCCGGGGTTGGCCAGCTTAAGGTCCTCCTCGAGGTCGAGCGCCAAGGTGATCGGCACCCGGCGGCTCATCCCGTCTCCACAAGATAGCCATCTGTGTCTCCCTATACACTCTTCGTACCGGTTCGAATCTTGCGTCGAGCAAATGCCCTCTCCGGTGAAAGAGAACCACAGCGGGAAAGGGCGTGTATTGCCACCACCGTGTGAGCGACAATAGCGTCGAAGGATATTCCATCGGCGAGATCCCACCTCGAAGGTAGCGGCATGACTCAAGCCACATGGCACTGCTCCGGCCGTCTTGTCCTTGAGAACCAACGATGGAATGTAGAAGGACGTGCGAGGCGGCCGACACTCGACGGCTAAGAGACCCTCTGAGCGGTCCCAACAAGTCTACGTAACTTCCGGTGAGGAACCCACCATCGCAAGTGATGCGTGCGGAGTCGGCCATCAGAGCTCCGGCTCGGCTGATTGCCCCCTATCACCGAGAGGACATCGAGAGAAGGACCAAGCGTCACAAGACATTGGCACCTCGGGCATCATCCGCAGATCTCTCTCTCAACCAGTGGCGTAAGCATAGCGGGACTCCCTCCCCGCATGTATGCAGTTTGCGGTGCCATCCGACATGCCGAGAACGTCTCGCCCGCTGACCCGAAAGGCACGATGTCTCCCAGTTAAAGCGCGACCTCACCAAGGTCGATGCTGTGTGATGGCGCACACCTAGAGACGTGAATGTGAATAGGGTAGTAATCGCGCACAGAGCAAATGCGTCCCACGCGAAGATGCTCCCCTCAGCTCTGGCAAATCTATTGGGCAGTCCCGAAATGTCGACATAATCAATGTTCAGCATCCCGTATGCTTCTCCCAGATACTGCGAGACACTAGCTTCCACGGCCGGTGGCGTACCACCGACATACGGAAGAACTAGCATTCCGTCTCGGGTCCTCCTAGAATGGCAGAAAATCTTCGAATGTAGGAGTGATTTCGTTGTACGAAAAGTTGTACACATTCCTCCGCACGTCCCGTAAGCGAGCATTGCTCTCGAAAAGATCCCGATTTGGCATGAGCTCCTTGAAACCCAAACGGATTTCATCCCATGTGACCTTCGAAAAACCCCTTGTTTTGCCTCGTGTGGTTAGGTACCGCGTGGAAGTTTTCCAAGTATCGCTCTTGCATCAAGAGACGAGCATGAAAGGGAGCCATGAAAGAAAGTGAAAGAAGCCTAAGGAATTTTAAAGAAATTCAGCCAACTGATCAAAGCAATGCGCAGTTTCTTACGAATTGCAAAGCTGAAACTGCAATTTAAAAGACTCTGGAAATTCA
Organism: Adenophora triphylla var. japonica; assembly: GCA_022495995.1. Lineage (NCBI taxonomy): Eukaryota > Viridiplantae > Streptophyta > Magnoliopsida > Asterales > Campanulaceae > Adenophora > Adenophora triphylla. Next base: position 763,716 of record JAFEMH010000461.1, on the reverse strand, counting down.
TTCTCAGTCCGGCCGAACTCCCTCTGCAGTTGACTTGGTCAACTCTGCAGCTAGCTGCTCCTAAATTGGAAGCAATTTCAAACAAGGCCCTGTTCATCCTTTAGGAATCTGCGTGCTACCCCTTGTTTCATTCAACCAAAGCCAACACCTCTTCCGCCCCGGGCTCGTGCAATAGTGCAATTAATTAATAATCAGTGCATAGAGGCATAAACTTTGACCCGTTCAATTTTTCATGCATGTTTCATATTATTTATTTTTGATTAACCTACTTTCTTATTTGCCGAAAATAAAAGAAGGTGATCACAGAGTAGATGCGTGAAGTGCAGGTTCCGCCCCACAGGCGCCTTTTCAAATACATTTCAAATCAAATTGTTCCTGACAATACATACATTTTGTCCAAAAAAAGTAATAAAGGAAGGACTACTCCGAGTCCTGCTCATTATCCGAGCACTCGATTTGCTCACTTGCCCGCAACCGGATCAGTCGAGAACAAGAAATCCCCGAATTCCTCCGGGCGGGAATATGTAAAGGCCTCCTCGGCGTTCGCGAACTCGAGGACTCTCCTCTCGTTGCCCGAGTGCGAAGGAGGATGAGCTCCAAAACCCGGCCATCCATTCCGCCGAGCGAATCGCCAAATCTGCGCGAAGTCCTGCTCCACTACCGCGTGGGAGCAGACGAACCTCTCGGCCTAGACGGCCTTGGCTCACGAACATCCACGCTCCTTCGGGAACTGCACCTCATGAATGCCACGAGCCTCCTAGTGTAGGTGGCCCACGCGTCCAACTATCTCATGGCCTGATTATACGTACGGCCAGACACACACGCCCGAACCAGGAAAGTTATCAAAAGACAAAGCGGAAAGTACGGATGCAACATTTGTAGAATGCTACTATCGAATGCGTAAAATCAAAAAGTGCTCACCGAGAGCGTTGGGGTCCACTTATACCGAGGTCTCGGCTCCTCAGGGATCGGGATCACCGGTCGCTGCGCGGCGCCGTCCGGCCCCTCGTACGCCCGGCTTAACACGTGGGAGCGGGAGATCTCGGGGATATCCGGGGCCCTCGCCCTCACTGTCTTGCACTGCGGGCTCCTCGGCCTCATCCTCGAGAAGATGTCGTAGTCGGCTCCCGCTATGACGTACTCGGTGTAGAAACAGCGCCACATGCATACCTCTCCAACTCCTCCATCGGCATCGACGAAGAGATCTTGCATGTGCAGAGGCGGATCCACCGGCACCATCGGAAGGGACCCCGGGCCATGCGACGGGTCACCCTCTCCCCCGGATACATCGTGCGCTTGGTGAGTCCACCGGGAGCTTCCCGCCGCCGCGTAACCTCGCTAACGGCACGAACCCAGCGCCCGTATGGAACCTGCTCCACCATGTCGCCCCGGATCCCGGCTCGGAGAACTCACGGCTCGGGGCACAGGACACCTCCCTTTCGTACGACGGAGGTCGAGTGCCCGCCCCTCGACGACACTTGCCTTCTTCGCCCTCTTGCGCCGAAACTAGCATGGCGGGGAACCGAGGGTCGATACGCCTCCTTAGTATCCCACAGCACAGGGGTGAACACCTCATAGCACCGGACACCTGCCAAGCAAATGGAAAGTTATGTCGGCTACGGAAGCGAGATACATACGAGTACAAAAATATAGACAAGGAAGAGAAAAAGACGTAAACTTACATCCAGAGCAAACGAGCTTAACAAATTTCGAGGAACTCTCCTCTCCCCGCGAGAATCTTGTCCGAGGAATGGTAGAGCTCGGCCGATCCGGCCTCCCCCATGCATACCCCTCACGGCATCCAAGTGCATCGGCGACCCTAGCGAGAGGGAAGTGGCGGGATGTGTCGGAAGTCGGAAACAAAGTCGGCGACAACGCGAACCAAATGAACCCTCGAGCCGGGCGCTCCGCGGTCATCCTCGAGACCCATCCAAATAATGCGCAATAACCGTCTGCAGATGCCTCTCCATCGGCACATGCCGAATGCCTAAGCCCCCGGCATCGATAATATCAAAACCCGGCGGCTCGACAAGCTGCCCGGGGTATAACCATCCACCCACACCAGCGTGTTGCCATAGGTCGGCAACCCAGTGATAGCAGCAAAATCAGTGGGAGTCACCGTCGCCTCCCCCCATCTGAAATGAAAAGTGTGGGTCGTATCCCACCAGTACTCGCTCAGAGCTACGTATATGGACCTCGCCCTCTGCGTCGCGGCTATCGCAGCCACCGCACTAATAAATCCAGCCAATCCGGAGTCGACCACCAGCTGCCATGGACTCCTCTCTCCCTCTTGAGCCTCATCCGGAAGTACCTCCCCTTCCCGCGCTTCCTTCACCGCCTCAGAAGGCTCCCGAGGCTCTTACGGTTGCGAACATCAACCGTCCCTCGCCCCTGCAGGTGAACAAAGCAATAATACGTTAAGCATAGAAGCAACGTCAACAGAGTGCACGAACGCATGTCAAAAGGATGCAATGCAGATACGGTTCTCATTCATTTCCTAAAATATTTCCATCCCTTCGAAAACTCCGTCGAATTCGGAACTTTCAAAGAATTTCGAAAACTCCGTCGAATCCGGAACTTTCAAAGCCCTTCGAAAACTCCGTCGAATTCGGAACTTTCAAAACCCTTCGAAAACTCCGTCGAATCCGAAACTTTCAAAGCATTTCGAAAACTCCGTCGAAATCGAAACTTTTAAAGCCCTTCGAAAACTCCGTCGAAACCGAACTTTCAAATCCTTTCGAACATTTCGAAAATTTACCCCGTCCCGAATTAAAGCTACTTTAATTTTGGTAAATGCATCTAGACATGGAATTTTGCAACCAAAATTTTTATGTCATCTACCCATGGTGTCAATTGAACTACATCCTAGTCAATTTCGACAAATGTTCATAGCAAAGTCAAAAGCCCCAATTCGGGCACCAAAATCCCTAACTCATTCCTAGTCAAATTTCTAACATTTAAAGAATGCACATTCTTAAAATTAATGGAATTTGAGGGAAGCTTACTTGTCTCTCGATCCCTCCCTTGGAGTTGTAGTTCTCCCTAGCCGGGTAGAACTCCGCCAGATTCAATGGATGAATGTTGGTTCGAATGGTCCGAACCAACAGCGTTCTTTCGTCATCGGTCCTTCCATGACGAGCCATTGGTTCCCAATCACCTTCCATATCGATTTTCCTTCACAAATTTGAGCAAACCTCACAATTTGGGGTGAAAATTCTCTCCTCCTTTCTCTCCTCCTCGTCGGAAACAATGAAAGAAAATGGCCAATTTCTCTTCTGCCTCGGCGCTGATAAGGACCTGGTCAAATTCAGTCCAAGTCCGGCCGGACTCTTGCTGCACCAGAAAGATTCCTTGCCACTTTGGCCCCTCAGCTTTTCACAGTTTCAATTTTACCCCTTTTGGCCCCCAAAAGTGTAAAATTTCCCCCCAGTTAGACATTTCTAACACCCCATCCCCCAAGGATCAATTCCCAGTTAGTTTTCACTAACGCTCATCTCCAGACGTTAAATTCCCAGTTAGTCCTCACTAACGCTCGTCTCCAGACGTTAAATTCCCAGTTAGTTTTCACTAACGCTCGTCTCCAGACGTTAAATTCCCAGTTAGTTCTCACTAACGCTCGTCTCCAGACGTTAAATTCCCAGTTAGATTTCACAAACGCTCGTCTCTATACGTTAAATTCCCAGTTAGTTTTCACTAAAGCTCGTCTCCAGACGTTAAATTCCCAGTTAGTTTTCACTAATGCTCGTCTCCAGACGTTAAATTCCCAGTTAGTTTTCACTAACGCTCGTCTCCAGACGTTAAATTCCCAGTTAGTTTTCACTAACGCCCGTCTCCAGACGTTAAAATTCAATCCTTAGTTGACGTTTGACATTCAAACGCTCAATCATGTCTCCGGACATTCCAGTCACAATTCCGGCTCCAGACGTTAAATTTAATCCTCAGTTGACGTTTGACATTCAAACGCTCGATCATGTCTCCGGACATTCCAGTTACAATTCCGTCTCACGACGTCAAAATTTCTATTGGTTTTCACCACCGTTTACTTCCCCGGCCGCCAGTCGTAAGCCCGATCGTCCCACTACAGCGGCCATCAAGGTAAGCCCGCACAACAATCCCTCTTCGGCCATCAAGGTAAGCCCGAATGCTCATCCCTAGCAGGATTCTAAAGAAGAAACGTCGATCCTTCCGAGTTGTTAATAACGCGCTTTAACACAATCGTTTCCCATCATTGCCACTCCTATCCCTGAAGCGGATAAACCCGGTCAGTCATCGTAAGCCTCCAAAGATCTAAGGCACGAACGCCTCCGTCTCAGGATAAATGTATCCTCGTCAACTTCGGTTTGAGGCGCCACACGCCCTCGTATGATTCAACAACTCCGGTTTGAGGCGCCACACGCCCTCGTATGTTCGTTAGCTCTGGTTTGAGGTGCCACACGCCCTCGTATGTTCGTTAGCTCCGGTTTGAGGCGCCACACGCCCTCGAAGGTTTCAGAAGTCTCAGGTTCAGACGCCTCACAATAGTCTCCATTCAGGTTTCGGTACCTCGCAATGGTCTCCACTCAGGTTCAGACGCCTCCCAACAGTCTCGCTCACGTCAAGGTTCCCACGCGCGGCTCCTTACACCTATGAACTACGATCGGCTTGATTCTCGCTCGGGATACGTAGGAATCCTTTCGCTAAGGTTCCAGCCACCTGACCGCCCAGGTCTTTCAAAGTAAGGCATCCCGATTTGGATCCTTATCTTTTTCAACGACCCCACTTCCTTCGGAAGAAACATCGCTGAGGGGCTAACTGTAAGTACCCAAATTCGGATCGTCAAAATCCGTTAGAAGTTAACCGAAATCCATTAACTAGCCCGCTCCAGGTTAACCGGAACCCGTTGCCATGCCAACGAGACGTCCCAGGACTGCCCCGTGCATCCCGATGTCGAAACGTACTTAACACACGTCATCGCACGTGAAAGTACGGCTTTCCCTGAAAAACGCACTTTCCGGCACTTTCCGGGGGCGTTTCGGACATTTTCCGGACTGTTATTTAAAAAACGGACAAAATCGAGATCCGGGAACGAACTCCCACATGGCTGGTGACTCATTGGGACACGTGGCTTGCATGCCACCTCCCTCTAGTCACCTTTCAATCAAAAATCAAGGAGAAAAGACTAAAATACCCCTGGTATGCAGTCCAAGTCCGGTCGGACTCCTTTGCAGACTCTCAGAAATTGCCAGCAAGTCCCTCAAATTTCCAAAGTTTCACAAAACCCCCTGGATTTCAGGCTAAGTCCGGCCGAACTCATGCTGAATTTTCACCTATAAATAGAAGGGTTGTCCAAGCCATTTATAACAACAAATTTACTCTCCAAAATCACCTCACCCCACGGCCCAAACCAAATCCTCCCTCTCCCGAGCTCCCGTTTTGCCTCGATTTGCGTGAAAACTCCGCGTTTCAACCAAACACGAATCAAAACACCTCGAAACACCGTTCCAAATCCCTTTTCGTATCCCGTATACACCCCCCGAGCCAAAGGAGTCGACCCTAGTGTAAGTACCCAAATCTGGCTCATGCCTTCCGGTAAAGTTTCCCGGTAATTCCCCGGACTTTCCTAGAGTTTCGAAACAATTCCGGAACTGTTCCAAACCACTTAAGGGCTGAAGGGAATGCTTGGTAATTAAGAAACATGTTTTTCTTAATCCCAAAAACCTTCTAGAATTTCCACCTTGCATGATTCTAGAAACATGCTTTGAGTCACGCCTTCGGGATAATACCGCACCTTGGCATTAGCGAGGACCTCTAGCCGCACGGCTTCATTAGCCTTATCCAGACTGCCTATAAATAGATCCCTCCTCTACCCATTTAACAACAACACAATCAGAGAATTACCAGCATAAAAACTCTCTCAAAATACTCCACGAAGATCAGGAAGTTGAAGGTGCCAAGAAGCCACCCCCCCTCCTCCTTGAAGCCTCCAAAAGTTGGTCCCTCCGCTAGGCAAAACCCCAAGAAGAAGAGGTCACCACCATTGGTAACCTCTCACTCCCTTACCTTGCATTATACTTGCTCTATATGATTTAATTGCTCATTGCATTCATATATTGTCATTATCTTGCTTGGGACTTGGCATTTATCATTAAAGATCCTATCTTTATCATATCCCACTCCCCCTTTTGCATCCCTTGCATGAAATAAGCATCACTTTCTATTAAAAATATAATCTTTATATTCAAAGGTGCATCCTTTGCACCTAAAAATCCCTTTTTTACATAAAAATGTCATCTTTATGCATCCTTTGCTCATGAAAATGCATCCTTTGCATATAAAAATCCTATCTTGCATCCTTTGCATCTAAAACCCATCTTTATGCATTCTTTGCATCAAAGATCATCTTTTTATCATCAAATTAGCATCCTTTGCATATAAAATGCTATTTTCCACATAAAAATGCATCCTTTGCATAAAAATCCTTTCTTTACATCAAGAAGCATCACTTGCAATCAAAAAGCATCATTTGCAACCAAAAGCATCCATTGCAACCAAAAGCATCCTTTGCAACCCAAAAATGTCATTTTTACATGCATTCCCCCATGTCCCCATTAGCAACCTTCGGAACGGACCGGTGTAAAGATCCCTATCTTTACATCGTTTCTTCCATTAAAGGTGCCACAATCTCTTTAGAAAGGGATAAACCTTGAACCTATATCTCCAATTATCACTTAAGACGAGCATGAAGCATCTATATAAGCTCATTCGTCTTAAGGTGTAGGATTGATGGGCTAAGGTCACTCCTTTCCTAAAGAACCTCATTTTGGACTATAAAAGAGATTCTTTCTCTCGATCACGCAAGTTCCGAGGTTAAAAAGCGATGATCACAAGTCCAAGATGAGGACTGGATCCCTCATATCTAATGGCACCACCTCCATGGTACGGATGTCCTCCCAATTGCCCAATGGCTCCTGTAAGGCCCCAAATGGCCTGGATACCAAGCAGGGTATGTAGAAGGATGACCAGCAGAACCCTGGAAACCTCACTATATAGGACTCCTGAAATATCCTCCTGGTCTGTAGCCTCCAATGAGGTACCCACCAGCGAATATCTGAAGTGGATAGCCTAGCCATCATTAGCTCCCAATCATCTTGGCCCTGCTGCCTAGGCAAACCTCTCCGAGAAATCACCCAAGGGCACTGAGTCGGCAAAGCCCCTGGCAAAGCCCCGAGCCTCTCCTGTAGCCATAAAGTCAGCACAGTCGGACTCCCAGACCTCATAAAATGGTCTCCTCTAGCCATCCTATCAATGCCATGAAGGGTCTCACCCAGAACCAATGGGACAATATCCTTCCCAGCCCTGCAATCTCTGACAATGTCCAAGAGACCGCCGTGACAGATCCCCACGGACTCAGCAGTGAACAGAGCCGAGAATATGCAAAGGATAAAGGCATCCATAGCCACCATGGTCGTAGCCATATCCGGAGACCCAAACCTGCCCGGGATATCAGAAAGGTCAATCCTGTCCGGAGCAATCATCATCCTCTCAGCCTCTCCCAGAGAAATCTGCAGAAAAGATGCAAGCTTTGCCGCCACCGGCACATCTTCGATCAGAGGAATCGATATAGCCTCAATTTCTGGACCCCCAATCAAGGCTCGGAAGTCTTCATGCGTTGGGACAATCTCATTGTAAGAAAAGCAGTAAACGTGTCTCCGGACGTCCCAGAACCTTGCTGCTGCTCTCAAAAGGTCCCAATCGGGCAGGAGATCCCTCAAATGCCATAAAGACTTGATCTTGAATGAAGAATCAAACAATCCCTTGTGAGATTGAAAGTTGTATCTCACCCAAGACTGAAGATCGGACAGAAAACGATCCCTTTTTCCCCTTTGAAATCTAGCGGGCTTCTCCATTGTAAAATGATCAAAAATGGTGTCTTTAGGTCCAATATGTGCTCTGGGAACAGTTGGGACAAGTCTAGGTTGAAAATAAAATGAAATGGCCAAGTCTTGGTTTTATTCTGAAAATGACCAGTCCAGACAGAACTGTTAGCCGCACGGCCTTATTTGCTCCAGAGACTAGACCGCACGACCTCATTTGCCTGATGTAAAAGACAATCTACAGCAACCAAGTTGCTGCCCTAAGGGAGTTTTCACCCCACTTTTTCAACCAAAACCTGTACAAAAACATGTCCAAAGACCATCTAAGCAGCTATATATCATTATATATCATTTTGGCCCAGTTTCAGCCCCAATTCCAAGCAAAAAACCGCCCCGAGGCTCAAGTAATATGCAAATTAATAAAGCATAAAATAGAAAAGCAAATAAAACAGCCCATCGGCGCCCAAATAAAGCAAAAAATAAACAAAATGTGCATAAAACTTGTTCATTGTTTGTTTTTCTTCCTAAATCAACTCTAGAGACCTCCTAGGCCTCCGATCCTTCTTCATCGCTACTCAGCTCATAGACGCTAGCCTCCCTCATCAAGTCCTCTGTGTCACTCACGTCAGATAGATGGACATTCTCGTGCTCGTACTCAGCCAGCTGCTCCAGGATGCCGGTATTGGGTCCCCGTCCCCGAGGCATGGCGCTAGAAGAGTACTCCAAAGCCGATGAGGTGGATGTCGTGCCCCCGACGTGCCTTCTTTTGCGCCTGGGCTCCTGCACGTTTGCTGCGGCCTTGGAAGCGCAGGCCAACTTCCTCAGAAGGGACCGGCACACGTCCTTCCAGCCCCTATTCTGCCTGACTAAGCTATCATAAGTCCGAGCTGGAACCTGAGAAAAAAGAGAAGAAAATCTCAGAAAAATCTCAGAATTGCAAAAAAGCAAAGAAATCTGAAAGAAAAGGGAAAAGACCCTAAAAGTGTACTCATGTCCTTTGGCATGCAGAGGCATATCCGGGGCTCCCTTGTATCGTGTGGACAGTATCCTGAACCTCCTTGGTACCCCATTCACCACGTAAGAAAGGTGAGCAGGAGGGATCGGCGAATCAGAAGGCTCGGCCTCCCCATATCCCTGAGTGACAGCTAGCTTCACTAGCTTCTGTGGCATCCTCGCCGTCGCTCCACAAACACAAAGATATGGGGTATTCGTGTCAAAATACTCCTCGGCGGCCACGCCGCCCGATATCTCTCTATCTCATCCGCCTCGCTAATCCCTTGGCCGGCAAAGATCCGTAGGCCGAGGATCATGAGGGGTAATGGCATCCAATGGAGGGATATGGCCATGCGCCTAGAAAATCGATCCCCGCATAGATGACATCACATGTCGGCCGGAAAGAACCCGATCACCTCACAAAACTGCACCCGCATGTTCAAAACATCAAAAAGGTCATTTTCTCTCATAAAAGTCTCAAAGACAGAAAGTAAAAAGAGAGAAAGGAAAGTGAGACTACCTCAAGAGCAAAGGAGAAACAATCCATGGAGGCAAACTTCTTATTCCTACTGCATGCATCCAGGTGGAGAAGTATAGCTCGCCAATCCGGCCTCGCCCCAAGAGACCGTCCCAATCCCATCAACATCCTCCAGCAGAGTCCGAGGAGGCAAGTCATAGCGAGTCCTAGAATTGGCAAAGATGGTGACTCGACAACATCAACCACACAAAGGCTCTAGCAAGCCGCGGTGGGCCACCTCACTAGCGAAAGTCCCGCATGCGCTTCGGGATCGCCACCTCGACGTTCCTCGTCTCCATTCTCGAGCCCTTGGGAATAAGCTCAAACCCGACCAAAGCCCCGAACTCCTCCGCCGTGATATGGTCCGTCCGTGTCACGAGCCTCCCGGTGAACCGTAAGCCAGCTGATGGCGGTGAAATCGGCAGTGTCACCGTCGGCTCCCCTGCCTAAGATGAAAGCCGTGGGTAGTGTCCCACCGTAACTCCGAGAGAGCTCGGACTAAGCCCTTGCTCTTCGAGGTAATGTGAATACCTCGCCAATAGCCTCAATGAACAGATCAAGACCGGTAGCCCTCACAAGCCGCAGGGTTCGCCCCATTCTTCTCAAAATCGTGGCATCCTCTCGCCATAGCCTGACTGCAATCTCGGAAGGCCCCCTAGACTTGTTCTCCTGTAGACAAGCACAGCAAAAGAAATGTGTCAGTCCTTCATCTCATTTCAAAAAAGCATGCATATATCCAAAAGTGCACATGTTTTCAAAAGAAAAGCATTCATAAAATTTTTCTAGCATCCTTTGCATGAAAAACGTGTCTTTCATCACTTGAAACACATCGTGTCAAGCACATTGCTCTCCTAAGAACAAAATCACAATTTTCAAAATTATTTGCACATAAGCATTAATTTTTTTCTCAAAAATGGCATGCATGAATCCTTTTCATCGTCCAAAATCCCGTTTTCTCATCTATGACCTAGTTCTAGCACATGCAAGAACTCCGTCACCTCTTAGACAATTATCCTTCTTACTTTTTATTTTCGAAAAAAGTGGGTCATTCTCATTATTTTTGTAAAATAATTTGCACATGCATGTTCTTTCATCTTCTTAGCCTCATAGGTTAATCATCAAGATTTCAAAATCATCATCAAAAATCCTAGGAAAATTTGAGAAATTCCTAAAACTCGAGTCAAGCCCTAGAACCGATCTAAAATCAATCAAAATCGACGGAATCGAGCAAATTAAGAATGCTTACCCCAACCGATTGAGGATTTGTCGATTTGTGCTCCCTCCTACCCGGGTAGAGCTCCGATGGAGGCGTAAGGAAGTCATACTTCCTCTCCGTACGAACGAGTTCTTTCCTCCTCCTCCGAGCGGCCTCAGAGATGTTCCTCCTCGCTTGCCTTGGTATCGGATTCCCCTCCGGATCCATTCTAAATCAGTAGAGGCAAAGGGATGGAAGGATTTTCAAATTTTCTTCCTCTATCCTCTCTCTCTCTTTCTCGACTGATGGGCAGCAACAATGCCCAGTCCCTGTTCAAATTCTATTTTAAATAATCTGGAAAAATCAGTCTTCTAGCCGTACGGCTTCTTTTGCCTCCCTCTCATGCCGGGCGGCTTCTTTCGCTCTGAGCAGAAATTACCTCTTTGCCCCTGGACTTTCCACTTAGGCATATAATTCCTGTTATCCTTTAACTAGGATAACATCCTTTTCAGAATATATCCCTTATCTCCTTATGCAAATGGACTTTCTTCCCCAGTCGCCTCCGTTACTTCCGTTATAACGGGATAACGCTAGGTGACAACCTCTGAATTGTCAGAACTCTAAACTTTAGCTACCTCTATCTCACAGATAGTGAAGTACGCTCAAGTTCTCCAAACTTTAGCTACCTCTATCTCACAGATAGTGAAGTACGCTCAAGTTCTCCAAACTTTAGCTACCTCTATCTCACAGATAGTGAAGTACGCTCAAGTTTCCCAAACTTCGGCTACCTCTATCTCCTCGATAGTGATGTAAGCTCTAGTATCCAATCAGGTGACAACCTCCATTAATTGTCAATCAGGTGACAACCTCCATTAATTGTCAATCAGGTGACAACCTCCATTAATTGTCAAAACCTCAAGGATCCTAGACATCGTTCCTAACTATCTAGTGATGCTTGAACTACGACCAAGGCTTGATTTCTCCGGGATATGTAGGTAGCCTTTCATAAAAGGTCCAGCCATTCGACCGCAGTGGTCACCCTGTTCCTTCATCGCTCCTCAGTGATGAAGTAGTCCCTCAGAGAGGTCCATATATCCGACCGCAGTGGTCACCCTTTTTCCATCATCGCTCCTTAGTGGTGAGGCAGCCTTTCATAAAAGGTTCAGCCATCCGACCGCAGTGGTCACCCTTTTTCCATCATCGCTCCTCAGTGGTGAGTCAGCCTTTCATAAAAGGTCCAGCCATCCGACCACATTGGTCACATTTTTGTCATTCATCGCTCCTCAGTGATAAAGTAGTCCCTCATAGAGGTCCAGATATCCGACCACATCGGTCACCTCTAGCATATCCCCAGTAGGATCAATTGCTTGACCTCCTAGGTCACTTTCTCTTCTATTTCCCCGACAAGAGACCAGTTTTCTCTCCGCCATTCCCCTGCGGATCTTTTCTGAACTACGGCCTGGCTTGATTCCTCCGGGATACGTAGGTAGCCTTCCAGAGGTTCAGCCACTCGACCACCTTGGTCACCCAATCCGTCTCGGCATTCGCCAGATCGGATCCTTTTCTATCGACAACCCCACTCGCCCTGCAAGTGACGTTGCCGAGGGGCTTCTGTAAGTACCCAAATCTGGCTCATGCCTTCCGGTAAAGTTTCCCAGTAATTCCCCGGACTTTCCTAGAGTTCCGGAATAATTCCGGAACTGTTCCAAACCACTTAAGGGCTGAAGGGAATGCTTGGTAATTAAGAAACACGTTTTTCTTAATCCCAAAAACCTTCTAGAATTGCCACCTTGCATGATTCTAGAAACATGCTGAGTCACACAGGATAATGCCGCACGGCTGCATTAGCCAAGGACCTCTAGCCGCACGGCTTCATTAGCCTTATCCAGACTGCCTATAAATAGAGCCCTCCTCTACCCATTTAAAAACAACACAATCAGAGAATTACCAGCATAAAAACTCTCTCAAAATACTCCACGAAGATCAGGAAGTTGAAGGTGCCAAGAAGCCACCCCCTCCTCCTTAAAGCCTCCAAAAGTTGGTCCCTCCGCTAGGCAAAACCCCAAGAAGAAGAGGTCACCACCATTGGTAACCTCTCACTCCCTTACCTTGCATTATACTTGCTCTATATGATTTAATTGCTCATTGCATTCATATATTGTCATTATCTTGCTTGGGACTTGGCATTTATCATTAAAGATCCTATCTTTATCATATCCCCCTCCCCCTTTTGCATCCCTTGCATGAAATAAGCATCACTTGCTATTAAAAATGTAATCTTTATATTCAAAGGTGCATCCTTTGCACCTAAAAATCCCTTTTTTACATAAAAATGTCATCTTTATGCATCCTTTGCTCATAAAAATGCAATCTTTCCATTCAAAATGCATCCTTTGCATATAAAAATCCTATCTTGCATCCTTTGCATCTAAAACCCATCTTTATGCATCCTTTGTATCAAAGATCATCTTTTTATCTTCAAATTAGCATCCTTTGCATATAAAATGCTATTTTCCACATAAAAATGCATCATTTGCATAAAAATCCTTTCTTTACATCAAGAAGCATCACTTGCAATCAAAAAGCATCATTTGCAACCAAAAGCATCCTTTGCAACCAAAAGCATCCTTTGCAACCCAAAAATGTCATCTTTTCACTAAAAATGTCATTTTTACATGCATTCCCCCATGTCCCCATTAGCAACCTTCGGAACGGACCGGTGTAAAGATCCCTATCTTTACATCATTTCTTCCATTAAAGGTGTCACAATCTCTTTAGAAAGGGATAAACCTTGAACCTATATCTCCGATTATCACTTAAGACGAGCATGAAGCATCTATACAAGCTCAATCGTCTTATGGTGTAGGATTGATGGGCTAAGGTCACTACTTTCCTAAAGAACCTCATTTTGGACTATAAAAGAGAGTCTTTCTCTCGATACGCAAGTCCCGAGGTTAAAAAGCGATGATCACAAGTCCAAGATGAGGACGAGATTAAAATCCTGAATACATAAAATCCAAGAAATCCCGAGCGACAACCAATAAATGGTTTGTACGTCCGGAGGACAACTTGGGACATTCCCCCTTTTTATTCAAACACATGCACACAAGAAAGCACGCAAGCAAGCACGATAAATGGAATCTAGGGAGACTTGCTACGGCAAGGCACCTTGGGTGAACGACGATCCGTTCTTCCCAAGAGGTAACTTAACCTCCGAACCCATAAAAACCTTTTTTTCAAAGTTTTGAGGAAATCAAAATGGCGTGGCGACTCCGTTTTTCAAATTAAACCGGATGTTTTCAAACTCGCGTGAATCCAACAAAAATTAAAATTTGGGCACACATTCACACATAGCCATGGGTATAACTCCCTCTCTCTAATCTCTCGTTCCGTCTCGGTTTACGCGCCAGTCGCTACAACCGTTTCGGACGAACACCGTTGAAATGCAGACGCCTCCGTCTAACGGGGTCCGATACGTTTTAGCCCCTAGATCCTCTTCTCTTCCCGTAAGAGAAGTAATCTCGAGTTAAAACGGCATTCCGGCCCCGTTTCGTTTAAATTTCTGTCATTTACCATTCCGGATCGATCGATCCGTCGATCGTCATTTACTTTTCTGTCATTTACAATTCCGGACAGTTTGATCCGTCGAACGTCATTTACATTTCTTGCAACTTTACAACTCCGAGCCGTTTTGGCTCGTCGATCGTCATTTACGATTCCGGATCGTTTGATTCCGTTGATACCGCACTTTAAATACTGTCATTTACAAAGTCCGACCCGTTTGGATCGTGATAGTATTTACTTTTCAAAATCCGAGTCGCAACCCGATTCGTTGATCGCATCTCATTTAATACGTTTTTTCCGTAAAATCGTTAACAATGTAATGCCTGGTTCAAAACCGGAGTTCGACCTTCGAACTCTCTTTCAAAATGCGCGAAATGACGTTTGGCATCCAAACGCTCATCTTCAAACTAAAAGCCGACTTTTGACATTCAAAATCATTTAATACGTTTTTTTCCGTAAAATCGTTAACAATGTAATTCCTGGTTCAAAACCGGAGTTCGACCTTCGAACTCTCTTTCAAAACTCAAATCCGACGTTTGTCATTCAAACGCTCGTCTTTTCAAACAAAGTCACCTAATCAACGTTTGACATTCAAACCAAGATTAAGCTTGTCATTCAAGCCCCCATTTCAAAAATGCAAACATACACACACACACACACGTTTTCGAGAAAGGTAGAAAGACTCGTCATACGAGGCGTTTCAGGTGATCTCGTAATACTCTTCCCGAAACGTAACGTGACCTCCGAACCTAACAATCTCTGGTACTCAAAATAGCTTTTTACTCATTTTTGCTACCAATAAAAATGACTCCCCATTTTCAAAGCCTTTTCCTAAGTTTTTGCTACCAATAAAAACGACACCTTTTTCACTATAGCCGTTTCTCAACGTTTGGGCTCAAAATACAAAAACCGCGTGGCGACTCCTCATTCCTTCCCGAAAAGCGAGGTCTCAGACACCAACCCTCCACGAAAGACAACCGCCTTTCCGCATCCGCGCGAAATCCGGGTAATTTCACCTATAACCAATACCCTCCATCCTACAACCAACACCCTCCATCCTACAACCAATACCCTCTATCCTATAACCAATACCCTCCATCCTACAACCAACACCCTCCATCATATAACCAATACCCTCCATCCTACAACCAATACCCTCCTCTTTCGACATATGATCCCCCACCAAGGACTACTGCCCTCCAGTTCCTCCCAGTGTCTCAGGCCATCAGGGCTCCATCGCCCTCAGCTCCTCAGAATGGATTGGGCTTCATTACCCCTTTTTCTCAATTTCAGCGGTACCTGCCAGTTCATGCTCCAGCTTTACATAATCAGTTTGAGCCATGTGGCTATGTTCTGATACCCCTATACCCACCTGAATACGATCATGAGTTGCTAAAAGAAAATCCGGATGCCTCAAGTTTTCCGTTGCCGTCTACCGGACTTAGTGAATTCACTCGTCAGTTTCACTGGCCTACTACTATGGTTCCCTCTGCTGATAAAAGTCCTGTTGCGAGTTCCAGTAACTCGAGAGTCCCCGGTGACCCCCATGTGGCAATATTAATGGAGCAAGTGAAACGAATGCAAGAAAAGCTTGATCTCATGATGAGTACCAGTACTCCCTCGACCTAAGATGTCGAACCAAGCAAAGACGTGATTCTGCCATGCAAAATCCAAATGCCCGAAGTGAGAGAATCTGATAGGACAACTTGCCCCGGAGTTCGCTTGGTCAATACCAGTTCTAAGCTTGATAAGGCCCGAAGACATAGCTAGCCAGCACTACCCCTTTCACTCAATACAACCAGCGCAGCGCTGAATCCTCTCAAACAGATCCCAATATCCCTCAAAATCCTCCCATGTTCACTTCCTTCCATCAATATGATCAGTCATCAAGTTTCACCCCGTGACTTTTCTGACCCATTTCTTCGGACAACTTGTATTTGCTCCAGCTGCTCCATGGCCTCAAATCCCTCCACTTCCACCAGTATCATGGGCACATAACTGATCACTCCCTCGGTCTGCGGTATGGAATTCAGAAGTTAACAGAAAATGGAAAGCACAAGCATCCTGGCAGTCCAACCAGCGAAGAGTAACTAGGCTAGGGGTTACTTATCCTTGAAACAAAATTAAAAGATAAAACAATCTCTCAGTCAACTTTCGTAGGTTCTTGTACTTTGCTCTTTCAATCAAGTCCTCCTCGTGCATTGTAGTTAATCTTAAATCTTCTATAAAAGAGTCTTTTTCTTTTCTTGCTAGACTTAAGACATTATTTTCACACCTACATTACATTTAATGAAATGGTTTTATTTTATACGATCACTTGCATTGCTCAACAAATAATCTCTCGAAATAATTAGCGTTCTGATTAATCGATGTGAGAAAGTCAACTAATGCCTTCCCCATACACTTTTCTTACCTCACAAAAGGCCTCAATCAAGCCATACACGTTCATTGCCTCACAAAAGGCCTCCATCAAGCCATATACTTTTCTTACCTCACAAAAGGCCTCCATTAAGCCATACACTTTCCTTACCTCACAAAAGCCTTCATGAAGCCATACGCCTCCCAAATCATGTCCTCACCATCACCTTGACCAAGTCAACGACGGCGGCAACATCAAGGAACAACAAAAGGTCACTCAAAATCGAAAGATTGACCCCATGTCGACAACAACCTAGGAGCTTACCTTCGCCCTCATGTGCATCAAGAAAGTTCAAGCAGGGGTTTGCCTTTGCCCTCATGTGCTTAAAAAAAGCCCAAGTAGGAGCTTCAAGCAAAAAAATAATAATAATAAGGCCAAGGACCCAGCACCGCCAATCAAAAGCTTGACAGATGGGGCAAAATCAAAGCTCGAAGAATGAAAGTTGTCAATAACAATTGAGTGGTCAAAGCAAAGGCAGAAACATTTCATAAGCCCTTAGGCATAGGCAAATCCTTTCTCCCCCAATGAAAGACGAAAATCAGGAAGCAATTGAAGCAGCCGTCCAAAACGACTGGTCAAGGAATCATCTCTAGGCCTGTGCCTCATCATCCAACCTTCTCATCCGAGCCTTTCCACTAAAGGAACCACAAACCCCATTTCCCAAAGCCAAACACAGTTCAGCCGAAGCCGAACTACGGTGACCTGAATTCCTCACAGTGAGGGGAACGTAGGCAAGCAGAAATGATCCGATCATAAACACACTCAAATTCCAGAAAATTCTGTCTCATCAGTGACCTCTCCCATAAACACATTCAAATCCAGAAAATTCAGTCTCATCAGTTGCCTCTCCCATAAACACAATCAAATCCCAGAAAACCCGATCTCATCTCTGACCTCCCTATACACATGACTTTTCTTTCACACCCAGCTAACCTTGGTCTGCGACACTGGTTGACTTTCTCCTCATGATTAATCAAAATGTTTGTTCATATCGAGATTAGTGGTTGAATAACCCGAACATTAATAAAGGGTTTTAAGCAATCTTGTGATCATTGTAAATAAAACAAGTTTTCAGATGTCTTGACAAGTCTTCTTTTTCTACATTTTAGGAAAGATAGTGCTAAACACTGATTTTCTGTCAGCAGGGGCTTCCATACACTTTTACAAACCTTTCTACGCTTATACTCTCTCAAAAGAGTCAAACCCAAAGCGAGTTCTTGTGCCTATGTCGAATAAGACCATCAAAATAACACAAAATGGGGTCTATTCCCACCTTTCCAAAAAATATGCCCCTGCATGTATAAATTTCTAAAATTCTTTTCTTTCACATCTTCTTACGGTTGACTGATTGACTAAAGAAAATAAGAAAGTAAGTATGAAATGATAGGTTTTCCCTCTTCTGCTACAATTCACATTAGGGCTGCCCTAAAACTCTTCAAGGTTGGGGCTTCGTCAAGCCATTTCTTTAGACTGGGGCTGTTTTAGTCATTTTTGGGTCCGCATCGGGTTCCTCACTATGTCACAAGATGGATTCAGTCTTGGTCAGATCAACCTCAGGATCACTTTTGCAGTACCAATCAGATTGGGACTTTTGCTAGGTCATAAGATTGGGGCTTCACCAAGTCACTTCTTCCACATGTAGACTTCGCCTACTCAGTTCATCAAATCGGGGCTTTGCCAAGCAAAGGGAAGTTTTGTTTGATTGAAAGCCTGCCACGAGCAAATTCTTTGGTGTCAGGATCAAGGCTTAATCATTGGAAGTCGAGTCTACCAGCCCCCTTTGCACTCACCAGAATGAGAATCTTTTTTTGGAATCCATGATGTTGGTGATTTTAGTATCATCAACTTATTTTATTGTAATGGTGATTTACTAAGAGATCAATGTGATTCGTTTTAGACTCGGATACGAGTAAGGGAAAGTGTGGAGTACACACTCGTTTGAGCTAAAACGAAGTCAACCTCGATAAAGAAGTAAAAGTTAAAGGGTAGCACATTTTGCTGATGTGCTCGGCCGAGCAGAGTCCTTGACTCGGCCGAGCAGAGCTTAGCAAATTGGCCAAAGTTTCTGGAGTGTCTTGCTCGGCCGAGGCTTGTGCCTGCTCGGCCGAGCAGTAAGAACAACACGACCGTGCAGTTCATAAGACACGGCCGTGCAGCTTGACAGAATTTCATAAGACATGTGTGCTCGGCCGAGCGAGTCCCTTGACTCGGCCGAGCAGTTCCTGAACAGGTGCCAGTTCAAACTGAAAAGTCACATCTCTTGGCTAAAGTCATGTCTTTTGGTTATACCTTTTAACTAATACCTCTCCATCTGTATATATACAGGGATTGATCTCAGTTGTACACACATTAAAAAACACAAGTGATACAACAATAACAAAAGCAACACAATTCTCAAGTTTTGATTTGTTCTCTTTGCCTAGAAAACAAATTGCGTGATTGTCTTATCCCAATAAAGATTTTGTGTAACCCAGGCATTAAGGGTCGAAATACTTTATTCAGAAAGTGGATTATACACGATTCAATCATATATCCGGCCCTAGTATCAAGATCAAAACCCATATTCCCCTACAAACGAATAAAGTATTTGGTGATACTCATGGCCGGTGGAAGTACTTTGAAGGAGATGACGACAAAGTTTGGAAAGCTAGACAAGTTTGAAGGGCAAGACTTCAGACGTTGGCAAAAGAAGATGCACTTCCTTTTAACAACATTAAAGGTGGTGTATGTTCTTTCTACCCCTATTCCGGAATTGCTTGAAGATGACAACTTGGAAGCAATCAGACGTAGATCAAAGTGGGAAAACGATGACTACATTTGCAGAGGACACATTTTAAACGGTATGTCTGATTCTCTATTTGACATCTATCAAAATGAGGAATCTGCTAAAGAGTTATGGGATTCTCTTGAATCCAAGTACATGGCAGAGGATGCTTCTAGTAAGAAGTTCCTTGTGAGTAATTTTAATAATTACAAGATGGTCGATTCAAGACCTGTCATGGAACAGTTCAATGAACTCCTTAGAATCCTTGGACAATATACACAACACGGGTTGAAGATGGATGAGTCAATATCGGTTTCAAGTGTGATTGATAAGTTGCCTCCCTCCTGGAAGGATTTCAAACACACTTTGAAACATGGTAAAGACGATCTATCTTTAGTTCAACTTGGTAGTCACTACGCATGTAGAGGAATCTCTTAGGGCGCAAGAGGATGACAAAGGCAAAGGAAAGGAAGTTGCTGGACCCTCGGTCAATATGATTGATGAGGGTGGAAACAATAAAAACAAAGGAAAGAAACGTAGTTTCAATGACAATGGTTCTGGTCCCAACAAGAAGCCTAAATTGGCATGTTGGAAGTGTGACAAAACTGGTCACTTTAAGAAGGATTGTCGTGTTGGAAACAACAAGAAAGGCACAAGCACAAGTGGTTCGGGAAAGGGGTCTAAGGACCATTCTGAAGACCAAGGATGATGCTATTGCGTGGTGGATTGATTCCGGTGCCATAACTCATGTTTGTAAAGATCGTTGTTGGTTTAAGACATATGAACCAATGGAAGACGGATCTGTTCTTTACATGGGTGATGACCATTCCGCTCCTATTCAAGGAAAAGAAGTGTGGTGTTGGAATTCAGTTCGGGAAAAACTATTTCTTTGTTTAATGTATTGTATGTACTAAAACTTCATTTCTGGTCCTGTATTGAACAAGTGTGGATACAAACAAGTATATGAATCCGATAAGTATACCTTATCAAAGTCTGGTGTATTTGTAGGATTTGGTTATAATGGGATGTTTATGTTGAATTTAAATAAAATTCCTAGTTCTGTTTATATGACTTCTTCTGTTGTTATCAATTCTTCGTAATGGCATGCTCGGTGGAAAATGTAATATTTCAAAAGGCTTTCAATTCTTAATGTAAGATTATCCCATTTTGAACATAGCCACCATCATTAGATGCGTTGTGAGTTTGTTCAAATGCATAGCCACGCATTTAATAATGTGTTGTGAGTATGCGGATCTACTTGCTTTGGTTGAATATTTATTCACCATTAAGTTAAGAATTGATAAGTATTTTGGATGAATTTCAAATGAATGATCATTTGATTGAGGTAGGGATCAAGAGATCAAATTGAATCTCAATACTCTTACTGTTATAGTATAGAGGAGGATCCAAGAACCTATGATGAAGCAATAAAATCTCGAGACGCTGGTTTTTGGAAAGAAGCCATCGATGATGAGATTGGTTCTATTGTGGAAAATAATACATGGGTCTTGTCTGATTTACCACCAGGCTGTAAACCTTTGGGGTGCAAATGGATCTTCAAAAAGAAGATGAAAGTCGATGGAACTATTGACAAGTTTAAAGCTCGATTGGTAATCCAAGGCTTTAGACAAAAGGAAGGGATCGATTACTTCGATACCTATGCACCGGTTGCTCGTATCACTACTATTAGATTTCTGATAGCTTTGGCAGCTATTCAGAATCTATTGATCCATCAAATGGATGTCAAAACAGCATTCTTAAATGGTGATTTGGAAGAAGAAGTGTATATGAAACAACCTGAAGGATTTGTTATGCCAGGTAATGAGCATAAGGTATGTAAGTTGATTAAGTCATTGTATGGGCTGAAGCAAGCACCTAAGCAGTGGCATCAAAAGTTTGATGAGGTTGTTTTGTCGAATGGTTTTGTATTAAATCAGTCCGACAAATGTGTATATAGCAGATTTGATGAATCCGGTAAAGGTGTAATCATCTGTCTATATGTAGATGACATGTTGATTTTTGGCACTAACCAAAATGTAGTTGATAAAACTAAGAAGTTTTTGTCATCAAAGTTTTCGATGAAGGACATGGGAGAAGCCGATGTAATTCTTGGTATAAAGATTAAACGGATGAACAAGGGAATTGCAATATCACAATCTCATTATATTGAGAAAATTCTCAAGAGGTTTAATTGTGATAATTGTTCTAAAGTTAGTACTCCCATGGATCCTACTGAGAAACTTGTATCAAACACTGGTAAACCAGTGTCACAGCTCGAATACTCAAAAGCCATAGGTAGTTTGATGTATGCTATGACGGGCACTCGACCTGATATTGCTTATGCAGTTGGTCGATTGAGCAGTTCACTAGTAATCCTAGTAGACAAAGATTGGCATGCTATAACAAGGGTGTTCAAGTACTTAAAAGGTACTATGGACTATGGTTTGTGTTATAGTGGACATCCTTCTATATTAGAAGGTTATACCGATGCTAGTTGGATCAACCAAGAAGATTCATCTTCTACTAGTGGTTGGGTGTTCTTGCTTGGAGGAGGTGCCATTTCTTGGGCTTCCAAAAGCAGTACATGTATTACGCATTCTACAATGGAATCTCGAGTTTGTAGCATTAGGCTGCTGCTTTGGAAAAGAAGCGGAGTGGCTTCGAACTTGATATATGAGATTCCATTATGGCCAAAACCGATATCACCAATGTCTATCCATTGTGATAGTGTCGCCACCTTGGCTAGGGCCTATAGTCAGATTTATAATGGCAAGTCTAGACACTTGGGTGTCGACATAGTATGATTCGGGAGTTAATCATGAATGGTGTGATATCAGTTGAGTTTGTTCGGTCGCAACAAAATTTGGCTGACCACTTGACGAAGGGGTTAGCCAGAGACTTGGTAAATAAGTCTGCAATGGGAATGGGACTAAAGTCCATTTAATCCTCTAATTCTGAGATACCCAATTCCCTTCTAATACAACGTTAGAAGCTTGAATTCAATGTGGAAAGCTCGCAGTTGGAGATTGGAACACATGTTATTATCTTTCCCAAGGTATGTGTTCAGACCTGCAAGTAAAGGTTAGGTTGAAGAATATCTTCTTAATAGTTCCTTTGAAAAATTGCAAATGCAGGTGCAAGATTAAAAGGAACTACCTATGTGGACATGAAGTTTTGCCGCTTCAAGAAGCTAGGACTTGGCTTCCTATATGTTCACTATTGGATATGGACACATGGCTTGTAATAGTGTCAAGATTAAACAAAGAGAATTGTACTGAACTTATGTGTATAGTATCTTCAGGTATTCATATGAGTTGACGGGTTCAATCGTTACGACACCCCGATTCTCGAGTATTTGAAATGTGTATTATACTAAGATGAAAATTCAATCGCAAGACATTTTCATTTATGCATTCGTTTGTTTCGTTATTTATAAAAGGTTAGTAAATCAAAGGATTACATTAAAATGGAGGGGATTTGTTGGTGATTTTAGTATCATCAACTTATTTTATTGTAATGGTGATTTACTAAGAGATCAATGTGATTCGTTTTAGACTCGGATACGAGTAAGGGAAAGTGTGGAGTACACACTCGTTTGAGCTAAAACGAAGTCAACCTCGATAAAGAAGTAAAAGTTAAAGGGTAGCACATTTTGCTGATGTGCTCGGCCGAGCAGAGTCCTTGACTCCCTGAGCGAGCTTAGCAAATTGGCCAAAGTTTCTGGAGTGTCTTGCTCGGCCGAGGCTTGTGCCTGCTCGGCCGAGCAGTAAGAACAACACGACCGTGCAGTTCATAAGACACGGCCGTGCAGCTTGACAGAATTTCATAAGACATGTGTGCTCGGCCGAGCGAGTCCCTTGACTCGGCCGAGCAGCCTCGAACAAAGCGCTCAAACCGAAAAGTCACATCTCTTGGCTAAAGTCATGTCTTTTGGTTATACCTTTTAACTAATACCTCTCCATCTGTATATATACAGGGATTGATCTCAGTTGTACACACATGAAAAAACACAAGTGATACAACAATAACAAAAGCAACACAATTCTCAAGTTTTGATTTGTTCTCTTTGCCTAGAAAACAAATTGCGTGATTGTCTTATCCCAATAAAGATTTTGTGTAACCCAGGCATTAAGGGTCGAAATACTTTATTCGGAAAGTGGATTATACACGATTCAATCATATATCCGGCCCTAGTATCAAGATCAAAACCCATATTCCCCTACACATGATGGGTTTCACGCTTCATAACGTAAATGCTTCAATGGATTGGGGCTGCATTAAGTGCATTTTTAGATCACTCATGGTCGACCAACCAGTTTGGTTTTATAATCAATGCATTCGGGCCTTCCCCACGATACTTTTTCAAGTCGGGAGCTTCGCAAGTCATTTGGAGAAGTTTTCGTTCATGGATTCCTTGAGGTCGTTTCAAACACGACTCTATCTTTTGATGACCAGTCAGCCTGGTGTTTTGCCATTATCTTGGATCAGACCATCAGTCGAAGCTCTACCAAGTCATCTCTTCAAGCCGGGGCTTTGCCAATGAAAGGATCTTTCCTCGCTTTAATAGAACCTGGGGCTTTGCAAAGTTTTTTCCCTCAGACCGGGGCTTCGATAAGTCACATCCATCCTCAGAAGAGAGGTTTGGTCACTTTGACATTTGCTTTAGTCTTTGGTTCTAAAAGCGTGTCAGCATCAGCTTCAAGTGCCAGAGTTTGAGAAAGGAACTTTAATCAAGACCCGAGGTTTAAACCCGATCTCAGCCCAAGACGGAATTTTGGTCCACATATATGCCTAAAAACACCATTGACAACATCTCAGCAACAACAGTAGTTCAGTCCGCACCCAAGGGATACAATCCCAGCTTCTCAATGCATAAAATTCATGCCCAAACACATTTCATATGTCCCAAACACATTTCATATACATCCTGGCCCAATTTCCGCCACATTTCCACACAAAATAATCGCCCCGAGGCTAAAATAACGTGCCAAGTAGTAATGATAACAACAAAATTTCCCGTTATCTCCAAATGGAATAACACTTTCTCCCAAAGATTCCCGTTATCTCCAAATGGAATAATGTTGTTTCTCAAAAACTCCCGTTATCTCCAAATGGAATAACGTTTTCTCTCAAAACTTCTCGCTATCTCCAAATGGAATAACGTTGTTTCTCAAAATCTCTTATTATCGTCAAATGGGATAACGTCTCCTCCGAGAAATCCTTTCGTTATCGCTAAATGAGATAACGTTTCCTCCAGGAAGTCCTTCCTTTATCGCCAAATGGGATAACGTCTCCTCCGGGAAATCCTCCGTTATCGCCAAATGAGATAACGTCTCCTCCGAAAAACCTTCCGTTATCGCCAAATGGGATAACGTCTCCTCTGGGAAATTCTTCGTTATCGCCAAATGGGATAACGTTTCCTCCGGGAAATCTTCTGTTATCGCCAAATGGGATAACGTCTCCTCCGGAAAATTCTTCGTTATCGCCAAATGGGATAACATTTCCTCCGGGAAATCTTCTGTTATCGCCAAATGGGATAACGTCTCCTCTGGGAAATCCTCCATTATCGCCAAATGGGATAACGTTTCCTCTGGGAAATCTTCCGTTATCACCAAATGGGATAATGTCTCCTCCGGGAAATCCTCCGTTATTGCCAAATGGGATAACGTTTCCTCCGGAAAATCTTCATTTATCGCCAAATGGGATAACGTTTCCTCCGGAAAATCCTCCGTTATCGCCAAATGGGATAACGTTTCCTCCGAGAAATCCTCCTTTATCACCAAATGGGATAACGTCAGGTGACAGCCTCCGAATTGTCACAATCAAGCTTTAGCTACCTCTATCTCCTTGATAGCGACGTAAGCTTTAGTCTTTTAAAGCTTTAGCTACCTCTATCTCCTTGATAGCGACGTAAGCTTTAGTCTTTCCAACTTTAGCTACCTCTATCTCCTTGATAGCGACGTAAGTTTTAGTTTTTCCAACTATAGCTACCTCCATCTCCTCGATAGCGATGTAAGCTTTAGTCTTTCCAACTTTAGCTACCTCTATCTTCTCGATAGTGACGAAAGCTTTAGTTCTTCTAACTTTAGCTACCTCTATCTCCTTGATAGCGACGTAAGCTTTAGTTTTTCCAACTTTAGCTATCTCTATCTCCTCGATGGTGATGAAAGCTTTAGTTCTTCCAACTTTAGCTACCTCTATCTCCTCTATAGCGACGTAAGCATTAGTTTCTTAAGGTGAATCCTCCATTAATCGTCAAAGTTTCAAGGATCCTAGACCTGTTCCTAACTATCTAGTGACCCTTGAACTACGATCATGGCTTGATTCCTCAGAGATATGTAGGTAGCCTTTCATAAAGGTCCAGCCATCCGACCGCAGTGGTCACCCTTTTTTTTCATCACTCCTCAGTGGTGAGGTAACCTTTCATAAAGGTCCAGCCATCCGACCGCAGTGGTCACCCTTTTCATTCATCACTCCTCAGTGGTGAGGTAGCCTTTCATAAAGGTCCAGCCATCCGACCGCAGTGGTCACCCCTTTCATTCATCACTCCTCAGTGGTGCATGAGCCTTTCATAAAGGTCTAGCTATCTGACCACATTGGTCACTTGCTTCATTTGGCATATCCCCAGTAGAATCAGCCATTTGACCTCCTAGGTCATTTCCTTTCCATCTTCATAGCAAGGGATCAGTTTCTCTTCGCCATTCCCCAGTGGATTCCGAACTACGATCATAGCTTGATTCCTCCAGGATACGTAGGTAGCCTACTTTAGGTTCAGCCAATTCGTCACATATGACACCCTTTCCCCAGTGGATTCTGAACTACGATCATGGCTTGATTCCTCCGGGATACGTAGGTAGCCATCCAAAGGTTCAGCCACTCGACCTCCTTGGTCACCCAATCCGTCTCGGCAATTCGCCAGATTGGATTCTTTTTATCGACAACCCCACTTGCCCTGCAAGTTTCGTTGCCTAGGGGCTTCTGTAAGTACCTAAATCTGGCTCATGTCTTCCGGTTAAATTTCTCAGAAATTCCATGATCTTTCATAAAGTTCAGGGGCGATTCGGGAACTTTTCCAAAATGTTCAAGGGAGGAAGGACCTGCTAGGAATTAAAATTCCAGGCAGGACCTCGTTGGAATGAAGCTTCCAGCTGCCACCTTGCATGAATCTAGAAGCAGGCTGAGTCATCAGTGGATAATGCCGGACGGCTTCTTTTACAAGAGGTTAACGCTGGGCGGCTTCATTAGGAAGCACACTGCAGCCTATAAATAGAGGCCTCCTCTACCCATTTTAACAACAACAATTAAGCATTATCACTCTGGCAAAATTACTACACGAATTTCCATAGAATTAAATCTCCTAAAAACCACCTCCCTCCTCCATAAAATCCATCCAAAGCCCTTCCTACATAGGAAAATCCCTAAGGGAGATAGAGAGAACCACCATTGGTAATATCTCCTTCATTTCCTCTTAAAATACTCTTCTTACCTTGCTCTTTTCATTACTTGTCATCTATATTGCCTTTACTTGTCATTAACATTGATATATTGTTATAAAGTTACTATCTTTGTCATGTAAACATCATATTCCCCCTTTCCCCTACACAAATGATTCACGGGGAATCCTATCCCAAGGATGAACAAGGGTCCACAAGTGGCTTGTTCTAGGGAGGATTCATCACATGATGATGTGAAATACTTCCATTTTATTACATAAAAATGCAATCTTTACTCTTATTAATGTTATCCCCCTCCCTTGACCTAGCTTCCAAGGATTGTCCACCTCATAAGGTTCTTAAAGGACATAGAAAAGCCCCAACGGTCTTCCCTTTACATTCATGTCTTTAGCTTTCATAATGTTCATTACATTTATTTCATAAAAATGCATCTTTACCTTTCAAAGTCATCCCCCCATGTCCCTTTTGGTTGGATCACTCTCCGAGGATTGTCTAGTGACCTTTTAAGGCACGAAAGACATAGGAAGAGTATAAAGATCCAATCTTTATACCCCCTCCTCTAGTCCCCTTGGTTCTTGAAGCATCCCGTGGTGTGGATCGGTGTAAAGACATCATCTTTACATCGTTTCCGCCACTAAAATGCCATAGTCGTAGTCCCTTTAGAATCGGATGAATCTTAGTCCCGACATCTCCGATCATCACTTGAGACGAGCATAAATTTCCCTACGAAGCTCAATCGTCTCAAGATGTAGGATTGATGGGCAAAGACGCTTCCTTTTCTAAAGAGTCTCATTCTTGGACTATAAAAAGGTGTCCCTCTCTCGATCACATATGACCAAGTCCCCAAAGAACGTTGGTTTAAGATACACCAAGGCTTTCACGCCTACTATGGTTGATTATTCCAATGGGAGGGTAAAAAAGGTCACATAATGATGATCGTAAGTCCAAGATGAGCACGGGATCAAAATCCCGAACACATTAAATCCAAGGAATCCCGAGCAATAACCTTCTTATATGGTTTATAAGTCCGGTAGATAACTTGGCACATTCCCTCCTTTTTCAAATAACACACACACACATGAGCACACAAACAAGCACAAACTTCGGATCTAGGAAGACTTGCTTTCGCAAGGATCCTTGGGTGAACGCAATCCATTCTTCCCAAGGAGTAACTTAACCTCCGGACCCTTATCCTTTTTTTCAAAGTTTTGAGAAAATCAAAATGGCGTGGCGACTCAGTTTTTCAATAAAATTGGTTTCTTCAAACTGAGGTGAAGCGGCGACCCTATAAGAAACGGTTCAATCCGCGATGGGCCCACATTCACAAATACACGTTGGAAGAAAATTAGTAAAGAATGCATGTCTTATAGTGCAACTCTAAAATGGCTAAATTTGCTCGATCAAGTGGGGAAAATTACGTCGATACGGTAATTTTGTCATTTTATTTTTTTAAAATTCATTTAGATATTTGTAAATTAACATATTTTTATTATTATGTTTATATTTTAAGTACTATTGGAAGAGTTCAACTACTTCAAGGTAGTTAACAAGTCTTTCAAACTACAACATTGTTGGAATTTGTTAAAAGATCAGCCAAAGTTTCAAAATTGTCCTACAAGTGAAACTCCAATTAGTCTTGATGAACAACACACGCCAGGATCTGAAGAAGGTCAATCTTCGTTCGCAAGACCTATTGGATAGAAGGCAGTAAAAGCAGCTAGGAAGAAAAAGGATCAACCATCTGGAAGCTCAAAACATATTGAAGAATATTTAGCTTGGACAAAAGTCCAAGATGTTGAATCAGCGGCCTTGCGGGCAAGAGAAGTTGCATTAGCAGAAGCTGCTTTGCAACAAGCTCGAGATGATGTTACAATGCAGGTTGACCCAAATGCATTCACTCCTAAAAAAAACGATATTGGGAGATGAGACAAAAAGTTATAATGGATCGTGAAATAGTCGATGAATCACCTCCAATGTCTTCTCCAAGTTCGAACACAACTAGAAATTTATTTTCAATATTTGGAGAAAGTCAATGGGACTTGAACAATGATGATTAGGTATATGTTTGTTATTACTTTTTAATTTGTGTTAGTTTGACATGGTTTTTTTTTTATAATTTAGTTGTATGTTTTGTTTTAATTTCAGTTGTTTGTATTTCAAGATGAAATGACTATTTGTCTTAATTTTAATTGGTACTTCAAAAAAAATGTAAAAACCACCGTCACAAATAGAAACGGAAACAAAACACACTACAAATGAAATAAAAGATATAACACCACAATAACATACGAAATCATAAATGATATCATGAACTAAATATTCTAATTGTTGTTCATGTCATGCTCGTCTTCCATTCTCTTGTTCCATAAGTGCTGCACTAAGTCCCTTTGTAAGCTTCTTGAAATAACTGTACACTTCAACCCTTGGTACCTATCCATGAATCCCTGCATATCACGTATTCCATGACGTTGAACATTTGTTTCCATCGTAGGTCTCTCATAAATTCGTTCTTTCGATGGACGAGTCGGAATCTCATTTGGGTCAAAGGGAACCATTTCATCTTCTTAGCGCTCATCATCAGCTATCATGTTGTGCAAAATTACACAAGCCATCATGATATAATAAAGATCCTCTCTATGCCACCCATGAGAAGGACCTCGAACAATGGCCCAACGTGCTTGTAAAATCCCAAAAGCTTTCTCCACATCTTTTCGATATGCCTCTTGCATCTTTGAAAAATGTTGGTGCTCTGGTGTACCGGGATTGGATATCATTTTAACAAATGTCGCCCATCGAGGATATATACCGTCAACTAAATAATATCCATTATCGCAATGCCTTCCGTTAACTATGTAGTCAACTTGATGATTTCTTCCTAGACATACATCATCAAACAATGGTGACTTCGCAAGGACATTGAGATCATTTAGAGATCCCGAAAGTCCAAAGAACGCATGCCAGATCCAAGTATCGTAAGAATCCACCGCCTCTAGAATGATTGTTGCATGCCCTTTATAGCCATTAAACTGCCCTTCCCATCCTTTAGGACACGCCTTCCATCGCCAATGCATACAATCGAGGCTACCCAACATACCATGAAACCCTTGATGTTCAGCTTTGGCCAACAAGCGATGCAGGTCCGATGCAGTAGGACGACGAAGATACTCTTCTCCATAAATGACAAATATAGCTCGAGAGAACCTCTTTAGAATCTTTATGCTTGTTGATTTAGCTATGCCCCAAGTGTCGTCGAATAGATCTGCCACTGTACCATATGCTAGTTGCCTGATAGCACATGCCACCTTTTGTATTGTAGAGAACCCGAGTCGGCCACTCGCATCAGGCTTCTGCATGAAATAGTCATCATAGTTGGTAATCCCACACATGATCTTTTCACATAAAGGCTTATGTGATGCAGTCTGAGACAGCAAGCAGCAAAACAAAACAGAGGAGGTCTTCTGGGATTGAGGTGGCCGCCTCATGGAGTCCCAGGCGCCCGCCTGGAGAGCAGCGGATCAGCAGCAGCAGCGGCGGAAAAAATCAGAAAGGAAACAGGCTTGGCGTGGGAGGCTTGGCTTGAGCTTCAATGTTGCTGGGTTGTGGGCTTAAATTGTTTATGGGTTTAGGGTTTTAATGAATTATGAAATTAGGGTTTTATTTATTTAGTATCTCTAGAATGTTCTTAGGATTAGTATAAATAATAAGCTAGGATTTTGTATTCAGCAGAGTTTTTGTTGATTGAATAAAGAAAAGAAAAGCTTTGGCTTTCGAAAATTGTTTCTTGTTAATATCGTTCAGCTATTCTATTCTCTTAGCCTCCGTTTGCTATCATTTGGTATCAGAGCTCCGGTTCGCATATCAATGGCTGAACAAGGAAGTGTGGCTCGTGGTGGACGTGGTGGTCGATGGAGCAGCCATGCAGCGGAGCCCCAAGAATATATCCATCATTACAGACGACACCGTCGCAATATCGAGATAGAAGAGGTACGAAGACGGATTCAAATACTCCAGATCCGCTTGGATCGCAGAGAAAAACTTCTAGCGATGAGGGATTCAGATCCGGTTGTTCCAGTCGAGGAAAAGGAGTACTATCAAGAGGGGATAGATTCCCTTGGCCAAAATCATGGATTTCATGATAGGTATGCAACTCACCATTCGAGGGAAGTCGATAGGAAGATCGAAACTCCGGATGTCGAAGGTAAAGCAAACCCTAATGATTCCGTTGATTTTTGGATTGATACCGTTGGGTGTCAAGAGGTTGTTTTTGTCGAATCTTCAAGTGAGGAAAATCTTGTTGATTGGTCAAAACCTCCTCTGTTTGATTCAAATCCTGGAGATTTGATTGATTTGGGGATTGATACCGTTGAGTTTAAAGAGGGGTTTGTTATCGAATCTTCAAGTCATGAAAAACTTGTTGATTGGTCACAACCACCTATGTATGATGAGTGCAATTGTGATTTGTCGAAACCAGATTATACCATTTGTGCGGAAATTGAATATTCTGAACCTATTGTTACTGTTCCTGAATATCAATCGCCCGTCCAAAGTGGTGTCCTTCCAGTTGAAGCTGCAAGTGATACTGTTAACAACCAACTTAGGTGTGAGTTTTCAATTAAACAGCCTTATAAAGACCCCTTTGATATTGATTGTGCAAATTGTTCGGCCCCTTGGTTCGTCAAAAGATTGATCATTTAATATTTTGTTTCAACACAATGGGCCGATTGGATGGATGTTGTAACGAAGGCATTGAAGTTTAAAGTTCGTCAAGGGTACAGAATTCCTTTTGCAGATGGAGTTCGAATCTTTCGGGTTATCGTGGTGTTCCTATCGAGGGTATTGACTCGAGGACGAGTCTTTTCTAAGGAGGGGAGGATGATGCAGTCTGAGGCAGCAAGCAGCAAAACGAAACAGAGGAGGTCTTCTGGGATTGAGGCGGCCGCCTCATGGAGTCCCAGGCGCCCGCCTGGAGAGCAGCGGATCAGCAGCAGCGGCGGAAAAATCAGAAAGGAAACAGGCTTGGCGTGGGAGGCTTGGCTTGGGCTTCAATGTTGCTGGGTTGTGGGCTTAAATTGTTTATGGGTTTAGGGTTTTAATGAATTATGAAATTAGGGTTTTATTTATTTAGTATCTCTAGAATGTTCTTAGGATTAGTATAAATAATAAGCTAGGATTTTGTATTCAGCAGAGTTTTTGTTGATTGAATAAAGAAAAGAAAAGCTTTGGCTTTCGAAAATTGTTTCTTGTCAATATCGTTCAGCTATTCTATTCTCTTAGCCTCCGTTTGCTATCATTATGCTTTCTAAAATGATGACAAAAATGTATCTGGTGAGTAAGTACATGGATTAGCAAAGTACTATTCATGGAGCAAGACATGTGCACTTTCTCTATGACGACGTATATAGTTCCGGCCAGGAACAGAACCGCCCCATTGCGATGACTCTCCATCTTCATTTTCTTGCTCCGAGTTGAGTATAACCATTGTTGCCATTGAACATCGACGCCTAGTTTTATCTTCTCGGTCATGCTTCAACATCAATTTTCGTAATCTATCCATTAAACTAACAAAACAAAATGATTGAAAATGTGAAACTGATATTTTTCTTGACAGCTCAAGTGGATGTGTAAAACACTGGTAGCCATGGGTACTTTTTATAGATGAAAGTCCAGGAAATCCTGCTAGATTTTTTGCAGGATATGTAGATAAATTTTTATCTAAAATCTAGTTGACAAAATAAGGATATGACATGTGTTATATAGATAGAAGTACTACAAATATGCTTAGATATTTTGTAATTTAATATTAATTTTAAATTTATTTGACTTTTATATAATAATAATAAAGTAAATATTATGTTTTTCTGATAAAAAATAATCTAATCTAAAGGATAGTTTAAAAAAACAATTGGTATATTGAAATCATTAATAAACTTAACCAATATTTAATTATATATTCATATTTAATCACATAAAATATATATTATCCGATTATATATTTTTATCACCTTATCTTTTATTTTATTTTTTTTAAATATTTTGTAGACTGTCATTTGATTTATTTTTAACTTTTAATTTATTTAAATTTTTATATAATTATTTATAAATTAATATTTTAATTTAAAAATAATTAAAATAACCATCATTTTGAAATTAATATTAATTTATTTAATTTAATACCATAAATTAGGCATTAAATTGTAATTTATATGACTTTTTATATAATAATAATAAAGTAAATATTATATTTTTTTTGATAATAAATAATTAAATCAATAGGCATAGTTTAAAAAATAATTTGTAATATTGAAATCATTAATAAACTTAACAAATAAAAAACATATACTTTTATACCATGAATTTGATACCTATTGTTGGAGATGAAATTTTTGATACCTCATGAATAGTGATAAGTAGAGATCAAATTTTGAGTTTGATTCCTATCTAGCTAATACCTTGTTGGAGTTGCCCTAAAGAATTATCGAATGTAACACTCAAGCGATCATTAGAAATTTTAGTATGATCGAAAAAACCCACAAGGACTTTCCATTTCAGCCAAGAATGCTTGTAGAGGAGCAGCACCGTTGGAACCTACTCGTGTAATAGCTACTCCAATAGAAAAAATGAGATGTGACATCAGATGTATGAGCAGATGTGACAAAATATGTTCATACACATTCAATTTTTGGTGGTGAATTGGAGTTTGATTGATCGTAATCTGTCATGTTGATGATCAGTTTATGAATTATAGATAAAAACTGTAATAACTCAAAAATTTTTGAGGATTATTTGGTAAATTGTTAAATTTTCAATTAGGCTTTTAGAGGGACTAATAATTATATTGAAGTCCTAGAAATTATATTATGTGGGTTTAAATTATTTAGATGAGTTGGGCTAGGTTTAAAAAAATAAATAAAATAAATAATAATAAATATTAATGGTCATTAAGTAGGGAGGTTAATTTTGGATTTAAAGCGGGTCATTAATTCGAAGTAATCATTAGCCGTTTTTAACAAGATAATTATGAGGAAGGTTATTAGTGATAATAATTGTGGCGGTTAAGGAGTAATTAGTAGAATAATTATTAAGAAAATTAATCATACTAATAATGGATATTAATTAGGACACAATAAATTAGGTAATAATGTTGATGGTTATAACTTGGTGAAAGAGTTTTGAGATGGAGTATAAATAGTGATGTGAGTCTTAGAGAGCTCGTACACCAAGAGAAGTTAGAAAGAAATGTTTATTGTTTTAGTGGAACGGAGAAGGCGAGACTGAAGAAGGAAGGAGGAGATTTTGAAGGCACTAGTGAAGGCTTTGTTGTCGTTCAAGTACTTTAAGAAAGACCTCAATCGAAGGTAAGGGATTATACATCTTTAAGTTAATTGGTTTCCGCTCCGTTTCATTGTTTAGGTTTTCGCATATTTCTTGGCGATGTACGTTTCATTTGATACCTAAAAGCTGACCTCGCGTCAGTATTTATTTTGACTCCCTCGCTTACCGTTATTTGCTAATCTTTTGCTATTCGTTTGCTTAAATCGTTCTTTTGATTTCGTAAAGACGGAATTTTATTGTTATTGTGAAAGATCGTATTTTGTATAAAAAATGAGTTTTGATATGATATGATTTTGTTCCATTAATGATCACTAAGTTAGACAACCTGCTTCGGCGGGGTATATTTGATATTTTGGCCTTCGGGCAAACTTAGGACTCTGCGGAGTCAACATGGTGCCCTTTGTGGGTATTTGTGCTCTTTGTGGGCTTTTGTTCCCTTTGTGGGTATTAATGCTCTTTGTAGGCTTTTGTTCCCTTTGTGGGATTTTGGTTTGATAAGGTCAGTGGACCACTTATGTGATCATGATGTCTGTGAATGATTTGATTATCTACAGCTGGTATGGGACAGTTGTAGATAACTAGATCATTTGAGTCAACTTTGTTCAGCTTATCAGTCCTTTGAATTTTCTTATAATCTGTGAATGATTTAGTTAGTTAAAACTTGTATGGGACGGTTTTAATTAAGTAAATCATTTGAATCAATTTGAATCGATTTCGTCATCATTGGAACTCCAAAATATTTATCAACTCAGTTTGTGAAACCGTTGAGATTTTGAAAGACATTTGGTTTGAGATTTGGTAAATAACTATTTCAAATTTGTGTTCTGTTATGTCTTCGATTGTTATTTGAAATTTGTATCGTTTGATATTCCTTCAAGTCAACTCCTCCTTAGTAACCGGAGGGGTTGTATATGAACTTGCTGGGTATTGTTCGCTCACCCTTTCATCTTCTTTTCTTCCAGATTTCATATAGGAAGAATGTGAAACGGTTCGGGAGCACTTTATAAGGAGTTCAAGAATCGTTTTGGCTTATTTCATTTTAGACTCGTTAGTTAGTTATTGCAATTATTTGAGAGTTTGTAAGACTTTAAAGATTTTGTTGGATTTTAATTACCGTTATTTGGTTTTGAATTATTATTTATATTGAAGAATTATTATTATTATTGCTGTGGAAATTTGGGGTCGTTACAGTTGGTATCAGAGCTTTGGCTTTAGATCCTTGGGAGTTTAGACTGTATAAGGATAAGTTCGATTTGATCCTTTAGATCTTTGGGAGTTTATAATGTGTGAGGATAAGTTTGATTTGAAGTCTTAGGTTTGACCTCAGTGTCATTTTTGGAGTATTTAGTGTAAATTGATATGATAAGATTAGTTGCTTCATCGGATTATGAAAGTTTAGGGGACTAAACTTCTTTTAAGGGGGTAAGAATGTAATAACCCAAAAATTTTAGAGAATTATTTGGTAAATTTTTAAATTTTCAATTAGGCTTTTAGAGGGACTAATAATTATATTGAAGTCCTAGAAATTATATTATGTGGGTTTAAATCATTTAGATGAGTTGGGCTAGGTTTAAAAAAATAAATAAAATAAATAATAATAAATATTAATGATCATTAAGTAGGAAGGTTAATTTTGGATTTAAAGCGGGTCATTAATTCGAAGTAATCATTAGCCGTTTTTAACAAGGTAATTATGAGGAAGATTATTAGTGATAATAATTGTGGCTGTTAAGGAGTAATTAGTAGAATAATTATTAAGAAAATTAATCATAATAATAATGGATATTAATTAGGACACAATAAATTAGGTAATAATGTTTATGGTTATAACTTGGTGAAAGAGTTTTGAGATGGAGTATAAATAGTGATGTGAGTCTTAGAGAGCTCGTACACCAAGAGAAGTTAGAAAGAAATGTTTATTGTTTTAGTGGAACGGAGAAGGCGAGACTGAAGAAGGAAGGAGGAGATTTTGAAGGCACTAGTGAAGGCTTTGTTGTCATTCAAGTACTTTAAGAAAGACCTAAATCAAAGGTAAGGAATTATACATCTTTAAGTTAATTGGTTTCCGCTCCGTTTCATTGTTTAGGTTTCCGCATATTTCTTGGCGATGTACGTTTCATTTGATACCTAAAAGCTGACCTCGCGTCAGTATTTATTTTGACACCCTCGCTTACCGTTATTTGCTAATCTTTTGCTATTCGTTTGCTTAAATCGTTCTTTTGGTTTCGTAAAGACGGAATTTTATTGTTATTGTGAAAGATCGTATTTTGTATAAAAAAAATGAGTTTTGATATGATATAATTTTGTTCCATTAATGATCACTAAGTTAGACAACCTGCTTCGGAGGGGTATATTTGATATTTTGGCCTTCGGGCAAACTTAGGACTCTGCGGAGTCAACCTTGTGCCCTTTGTGGGTATTAGTGCTCTTTGTGTGGCTTTAGTTCCCTTTGTGGGTGTTAGTGCTCCTTGTGGGCTTTTGTTCCCTTTGTGGGATTTTGGTTTGACAAGGTAAGTGGACCACTTATGTGATCATGATGTCTGTAAATGATTTGATTAACTACAGCTGGTATGGGACAGTTGTAGATAACTAGTTCATTCGAGTCAACTTTGTTCAGCTTATCAGTCCTTTGAATTTCCTTATAATATGTGAATGATTTAGTTAGTTAAAACTGGTATGGGACGGTTTTAATTAAGTAAATCATTCGAGTCAATTTGAATCGATTTCGTCATCATTGGAACTCCAAAATATTTATCAACTCAATTTGTGAAACCGTTGAGATTTTGAAAGACATTTGGTTTGAGATTTGGTAAATAACTATTTCGAATTTGTGTTCTGTTATGTCTTCGATTGTTATTTGAAATTTGTATCGTTTGATATTCCTTCAGGTCAACTCCTCCTTTGTAACCGGAGGGGTTGTATATGAACTTGCTGGGTATTGTTCGCTCACCCTTTCATCTTCTTTTCTTCCAGATTTTATATAGGAAGAATGTGAAACGGTTCGGGAGCACTTCATAAGGAGTTCAAGGATCATTTTGGCTTATTTCATTTTAGACTCGTTAGTTAGTTATTGCAATTATTTGAGAGTTTGTAAGACTTTAAAGATTTTGTTGAATTTTAGTTACCGTTATTTGGTTTTGAATTATTATTTATATTGAAGAATTATTATTATTATTGTTGTGGAAATTTGGGGTCGTTACAGTTGGTATCAGAGCTTTGGCTTTAGATCCTTGCGAGTTTAGGCTGTAGATTCTTGGGAGTTTAGGCTGTATGAGGATAAGTTTGATTTGATCCTTTAGATCTTTGGGAGTTTATAATGTGTGAGGATAAGTTTGATTTGAAGTCTTAGGTTTGACCTCAGTGTCATTCTTGGAGTATTTAGTGTAAATTGATATGATAAGATTAGTTGCTTCATCGGATTATGAAAGTTTAGAGGACTAAACTTCTTTTAAGGGGGTAAGAATGTAATAACCCAAAAATTTTAGAGGATTATTTGGTAAATTTTTAAATTTTCAATTAGGTTTTTAGAGGGACTAATAATTATATTGAAGTCCTAGGAATTATATTATGTGGGTTTAAATTATTTAGATGAGTTGGGCTAGGTTTAAAAAAATAAATAAAATAAATAATAATAAATATTAATGGTCATTAAGTAGGAAGGTTAATTTTGGATTTAAAGCGGGTCATTAATTCGAGGTAATCATTAGCTTTTTTTAACAAGATAATTATGGAGAATGTTATTAGTGATAATAATTGTGGCGGTTAAGGAGTAATTAGTAGAATAATTATTAAGAAAATTAATCATACTAATAATGGATATTAATTAGGACACAATAAATTAGGTAATAGTGTTGATGGTTATAACTTGGTGAAAGAGTTTTGAGATGGAGTATAAATAGTGATGTGAGTCTTAGAGAGCTCGTACACCAAGAGAAGTTAAAAAGAAATGTTTATTATTTTAGTGTAACGGAGAAAGCGAGACTGAAGAAGGAAGAAGGAGATTTTGAAGGCACTAGTGAAGGCTTTGTTGTCGTTCAAGTACTTTAAGAAAGACCTCAATCAAAGGTAAGGGATTATACATCTTTAAGTTAATTGGTTTCCGCTCTGTTTCATTGTTTAGGTTTCCGCATATTTCTTGGCGATGTACGTTTCATTCGATACCTAAAAGCTGACCTCGCGTCAGTATTTGTTTTGACTCCCTCGCTTACCGTTATTTGCTAATATTTTGCTATTCGTTTGCTTAAATCGTTCTTTTGGTTTCGTAAAGACGGAATTTTATTGTTATTGTGAAAGATCGTATTTTGTATAAAAAATGAGTTTTGATATGATATGATTTCGTTCCATTAATGATCACTAAGTTAGACAACTTGCTTCGGCGGGGTATATTTGATATTTTGGCCTTCGGGCAAACTTAGGACTCTGCGGAGTCAACCTTGTGCCCTTTGTGGATATTAGTGCTCTTTGTGGGCTTTAGTTTTCTTTGTGGGTATTAGTGCTCTTTGTGGGCTTTTGTTCCCTTTGTGGGATTTTGGTTTGATAAGGTCAGTGGACCACTTATGTGATCATGATGTCTGTAAATGATTTGATTATCTACAGCTGGTATGGGACAGTTGTAGATAACTAGATCATTCGAGTCAACTTTGTTCAGCTTATCAGTCCTTTGAATTTCCTTATAATCTGAATGGTTTAGTTAGTTAAAACTGGTATGGGACGGTTTTAATTAAGTAAATCATTCGAGTCAATTTGAATCGATTTCGTCATCATTGGAACTCCAAAATATTTATCAGCTCAGTTTGTGAAACCGTTGAGATTTTGAAAGACATTTGGTTTGAGATTTGGTAAATAACTATTTTGAATTTGTGTTCTGTTATGTCTTCGTTTGTTATTTGAAATTTTTATCATTTGATATTCCTTCAGGTCAACTCCTCCTTAGTAACCGGAGGGGTTGCATATGAACTTGCTGAGTATTGTTCGCTCACCCTTTCATCTTCTTTTCTTCCAGATTTCATATAGGAAGAATGTGAAACGGTTCGGGAGCACTTCATAAGGAGTTCAAGGATCGTTTTGGCTTATTTCATTTTAGACTCATTAGTTAGTTATTGCAATTATTTGAGAGTTTGTAAGACTTTAAATATTTTGTTGGATTTTAGTTACCGTTATTTGGTTTTGAATTATTATTTATATTGAAGAATTATTATTATTATTGTTATGGAAATTTGGGATCGTTACAGTTGGTATCAGAGCTTTGGCTTTAGATCCTTGGGAGTTTAGGCTGTATAAGGATAAGTTTGATTTGATCCTTTAGATCTTTGGGAGTTTATAATGTGTGAGGATAAGTTTAATTTGAAGTCTTAGGTTTGACCTCATTGTCATTCTTGGAGTATTTAGTGTAAATTGATATGATGAGATTAGTTGCTTCATCGAATTATGAAAGTTTAGAGGACTAAACTTCTTTTAAGGGGGTAAGAATGTAATAACCCAAAAATTTTAGAGGATTATTTGGTAAATTGTTAAATTTTCAATTAGGCTTTTAGAGGGACTAATAATTATATTGAAGTCCTAGGAATTATATTATGTGGGTTTAAATTATTTAGATGCGTTGGGCTAGGTTTAAAAAAATAAATAAAATAAATAATAATAAATATTAATGGTCATTAAGTAGGAAGGTTAATTTTGGATTTAAAGCGGGTCATTAATTCGAAGTAATCATTAGTCGTTTTTAACAAGGTAATTATGAGGAAGGTTATTAGTGATAATAATTGTGGCGGTTAAGGAGTAATTAGTAGAATAATTATTAAGAAAATTAATCATACTAATAATGGATATTAATTAGGACACAATAAATTAAGTAATAATGTTGATGGTTATAATTTGGTGAAAGAGTTTTGAGATGGAGTATAAATAGTGATGTGAGTCTTAGAGAGCTCGTACACCAAGAGAAGTTAAAATGAAATATTTATTGTTTTAGTGGAACGGAGAAGGCGAGGCTGAAGAAGGAAGAAGGAGATTTTGAAGGCACTAGTGAAGGCTTTGTTGTCGTTCAAGTACTTTAAGAAATACCTCAATCGAAGGTAAGGAATTATACATCTTTAAGTTAATTGATTTCCGCTCCGTTTCATTGTTTAGGTTTCCGCATATTTCTTGGCGATGTACATTTCATTTGATACCTAAAAGCTGACCTCGCTTCAGAATTTGTTTTGACTCCCTCGCCTACCGTTATTTGCTAATCTTTTGCTATTCGTTTGCTTAAATCGTTCTTTTGGTTTCGTAAAGACGGAATTTTATTGATATTGTGAAAGATCGTATTTTGTATAAAAAAAAATGAGTTTTGATATGATATAATTTTGTTCCATTAATGATCACTAAGTTAGACAACCTGCTTCGGCGGGGTATATTTGATATTTTGGCCTTCGGGCAAACTTAGGTCTCTGCGGAGTCAACCTTGTGCCCTTTGTGGGTATTAGTGCTCTTTGTGGACTTTTGTTACCTTTGTGGGTATTAGTGATCTTTGTGGGCTTTTTTTCCCTTTGTGGGTATTAGTGCTCTTTGTGAGCTTTTGTTCCCTTTATGGGATTTTGGTTTGATAAGGTCAGTGGACCACTTATGTGATCATGATGTCTATAAATGATTTGATTATCTACAGCTGGTATGGGACAGTTGTAGATAACTAGATCATTCGAGTCAACTTTGTTCAGCTTATCAGTCCTTTGAATTTCCTTATAATCTGTGAATTGTTTAGTTAGTTAAAACTGGTATGTGACGGTTTTAATTAAGTAAATCATTCGAGTCAATTTGAATCGATTTCGTCATCATTGGAACTCCAAAATATTTATCAACTCAGTTTGTGAAACCGTTGAGATTTTGAAAGACATTTGGTTTGAGATTTGATAAATAACTATTTCGAATTTGTATTCTGTTATGTCTTCGATTGTTATTTGAAATTTGTATCGTTTGATATTCCTTCAGGTCAACTCCTCATTAGTAACCGGAGGGGTTGTATATGAACTTGCTGGGCATTGTTAGCTCACCCTTTCATCTTCTTTTCTTCCAGATTTCATATAGGAAGAATGTGAAACGGTTCGAGAGCACTTCATAAGGAGTTCAAGGATCGTTTTGACTTATTTCATTTTAGACTCGTTAGTTAGTTATTGCAATTATTTGAGAGTTCGTAAGACTTTAAAAATTTTGTTGGATTTTAGTTACCGTTATTTATTTTGAATTATTATTTATATTGGAGAATTATTATTATTATTGTTGTGGAAATTTGGGGTCGTTACAAAAACTCTTGATACCATGTTAAAATAAGAGAAAATGACTCTTATAGGTAACATAATTTACTCCTTTACATCAAATAATGCAACGTAGTTCTTAGTGTCTAAAAATACATCGTACTTTTATAACCTTTTTCGTATAATGCAATTTTCAAGTAAAAAATGGATGGTGTTAAATATAGTTAACACCTTGTGACGAAATTAACACAAACTAAATATTTAACGAGCGTTAATGCCCTTTTTTTTTCCTCTTTGAGAGATTGAAATCATAATTTATATCTTTATTTATATTTTTGAAATCATAATTGATATCATTATAATTGGTATGCTTGTGCAAATAATCTTCATAATTAGTATATATATATATATATATATATATATATATATATATATATATATATATATATATATATATATATATATATATATATATATATTATCAATTAATATAATATTGATTCCAATACAATTCTCTTTAACCAAATTGTTCTTAATTTTCCAGCTTTAATTCCATGGCGTTGCCGGAAAAGCCATCGGAATAAATCATTATCCAACCCTCCCCATCTTCCTCACCTCGCTTCCTCAGACCCACTTTCAATTCCAATCGCAAGATCGCAATTGCCGTCGATCTAAGCGACGAGAGCGCCTACGCAGTCAATTGGGCTGTCCAGAACTACCTCCGTCCCGGCGACTCTGTCATCCTCCTCCACGTCCGTCCCACCTCCGTTCTTTACGGCGCCGACTGGGGTGCCACCGCCGTCGCTGCCACTGCTGGTTCAGTAATTGAAAACAATGGAGGAAGCTTTAAATGTAGGAGATGGCTTGGAATTTATCGATGAGGTGGGAAAGTTTGGGGGCGGACTTGGAAAGTGAGTGAGGCGGCAATTCATGATAGGGAAGGGGCATCGAAATGAATGGGGTTGGAAGTGAGGTGCCGAGATCATAGGGGTGTGGATGATTTGGTGGAATTTTCGATGAAGATATGAAGACGACTGTGGAGGTGGATGGTTGGCTATGGAGATTCATTGGCGGCGGGGCGATAAGGTTAGGAGACGAGGGTGAGAGATGATGCTTTCGTGTTTGTATTCTATCATTTTCATTAAACAATTATGGAGGTTGATTTAAAATTCTTTAAACATTAAGGTTAAATTTGAAAATTTCAATCTAACTTCGGTTAAGTTATTAATGTTTGTTAGTTAAAAAAGAATTTGATTGTACTATTTGATAACTACTTAAAAAGTATGTTGCATTTTTTAGACACTAAGAAGTACGTTGCATTATTTGATGCCAAAGGGTAAAGTACGATGCATATGTTGGTCGATTGCCCATTAAAATAATGTCATGTTGAAGAGAAATAATTTAGGGTTTCAAAATTTGATCTCTTTCATTGATCATAATAATAAGTATACTCCCTCCGTCCCACCCAACTGTGAACCAAGGTTTTGGGCACAATAATTAAGAAATATTATTAAGATAATGAAAATGTGTGATAGAAAATGAAGAGAGAGAATGAGTGGAGTTAATGAGTGGTTGGTTGAATAAATTGTATGGTGGAGAATGAGTGAAGTTAATGAGTGGGTGGGGTAAGGAGAATATAAAATATTAAAATCTTTGCCAAAAGGGGTAGTTCACACTAGGCTGGAACGGAACAAAAGGGAAATAAGTGTACACTGGGCTGAGACGGAGGGAGTATATAATAGTACAGTAAAGAAACCTATCTAGGAAAAGATTCTAAGAATTTTAATTTGATTGGGTAACAAGGAAAGGAAAGAAAAAACTAGTAACCATAGATAACTAGGAAATGAATTTCCTATTTGGTAATTGCTTTTATAGGAGAATCATACGGTAATAAAATGTTAAATGTCCAGATCCCTACTTAATAATCAATAATGGCTATATAAATA
Organism: Adenophora triphylla var. japonica; assembly: GCA_022495995.1. Classification (NCBI taxonomy): domain Eukaryota; kingdom Viridiplantae; phylum Streptophyta; class Magnoliopsida; order Asterales; family Campanulaceae; genus Adenophora; species Adenophora triphylla. The sequence continues at coordinate 720,450 of JAFEMH010000461.1, read as the reverse complement.
GCAAAGTGCTTGCTAAATGTAGGTTAGGAGTAAAAGACTCCCATTATTGAGCCATACTCATGTTGGGATTGGATCCTAAACTGCAAGGAAGGAAGCGACAGAGGAGTTTCTGCGGGGGAGAGCGGCCGCGCTCGTGGTGGAGAGCGACCGCGCTCGTTGGTCAAAATTGGGGCTGGAACTTCGACAAAGGAGGGCGACCGCGCTGCTAGGGTGCGCGGCCGCGCTGGCGTCGGGGAAGTGTTTTCCTAATCTGATTTTGTTTCCTATTTTATTTAGATCTCTTCCTTGACTGAGCTAGGTTCATTGTATAAACTATATAAGCATAATTTCGGCCTAGAACATATTGTAGCAACATATTAGAGAGGAGACTAATACATATTGGCTTGGCAATTGCCCCCGGACGTAGTTCACGAGTTGGTGAATGAACCGGGTAAACAACTCTTGTGTTCTTGTGTGTGATTGTTTCTTTCTTGTACGTGTGGGTGTGTTGATTTCTTTGTTTTGATTGCAACGGGGGAGCACCAATTTCACAACAACTGGTATCAGAGCTTTGGTTCGGAGGATTCAAAATTTTTTCATTAGTTGATTAATTTTGAATCGCGTTCTTGGGAATTTTGGTGAAGCAGTCAAGATGAAGAACTCAATCGAGAAATTCAACGGTGTGAATTTCACGTTTTGGAAGACAAGGATTGAAGACTACCTTTATTGTAAGGATCTTCATGGACCCTTGAAGGCGAAGCCCGAAGACATGTCACAAGGGGATTGGGAGACGTTGGATCGGAAGGCGTTAGGAGCGGTAAGGAGTGCCCTAACCGACGACGTTGCACGGAACGCTATGGAGGCCAAGACAACGGCGAAGTTGCTACAAACGCTGTCGGACATGTATGAGAAGCCGTCGAATATCAATAAGGTGCATTTGATAAAGAGGTTTGCGAATGCGAAGATGTCAGAGGGGCAGACAGCGGCAAGTCATATCGGCAATTTCAAAGGTATGGTGGACCAATTGAAAAGTGTTGATATTACTTTCTCCGATGAAGTGCTAGCTTGTTTTCTACTAAAGTCATTGCCTGATAGTTGGGAGGTTACATCACAACGATTAGTACGTCAGCGGCGTTGGTGTATACGGAGGTTAGAGATCTCGTCCTTCAAGAGGAGTTGCGAAGGAAAGAGAAAAGGGGAGAATCGTCCGTAGATGGGGCTGCACTTAGGGTGGAGAGAAATAAGGGAAGACCTAAAAAGGGGAAAAAGGTCAAGTACAACAATTGTGGTGAATTGGGGCATATCAGTTATGACTGTCCGGGAAAAGGTGGTGGTGCAAACGTGGTGGATGATGGTGGAGATGTATTAATCCTAGGGGAGGAGCAGTCAGGTGAAGATTGGGTGTTGGATTCTGGAGCTTCTTGTCATGCTAGTGGGGATGCAGAATCAATGAGGCGTTACAAAACCAGAGATTTTGGGGTTCTCTATCTTGGTGATGGTCAACCATTGAAGATCAAAGGTAAGGGGACGTGATGATGAAGACACCTAATGGGTTTTTTACAACTACACAACGTGATGCATGTTCGGATTTGAGGAGAAGGGTGATTTACGTGGGACAACTTGACGGTGAAGGGTATGGTGTTTCTTTCATTGGTGGGTCTTGGGAAGTCACAAAAGGGGCTAAGGTGTTGGCTCGTGGGGTTAAGGGGGAAGATGTTGTACTCTACACTACAATATCGATGTTCGTTAGATGGGAGAGCAGAGGCTTAAGAACCGGCTGTTGGTGTAAAAGGGGAGACATCAAGAAACGGTATGTTGGGGAGGACACAAAGTTGATCAACGCGGTGTGGATGTCCAAGGGCCCTAACAGAGCGGATTCGGACCAAGAACGATCGATGCAAGAAACAAGGTGTGTCCAAGTTTCAAGGGAGGCATTGCGAGGAAGGTGGGTGCGGAGGGAGAAGGCGAAGTTAGACTTGCGGGGAGAAATCAAGGTAGAAGCTGATTTGGGGAGGCAAGAACGATCTAACACGGAGAGGTTGAAACGTCGCTTGATTTCAACTCGCCTTAGTACTTGAAGAGAGGTGCGGTAGTGTCAAGCCAATATGGAGGAGGGGGGAATGTGTTCGAAGGTCTTTACTCTGTGGTGGGAGTTAATGGGTGATTTTATGTTTGTTGGTTTAGTCTCCGGTGGGAGATTGTTGGGGATTGGATCCTAAATGCAAGGAAGGAAGCGACGGAGGAGTTTACGGGGGAGAGCGGCGCGCTCGTGGTGGAGAGCGGCCGCGCTCGTTGGTCAAAATTGGGTGGAACTTCGCAAAGGAGGGCGACCGCGCTGCTAGGGTGCGCGGCCGCGCTGGCGTCGGGGAAGTGTTTTCCTAATCTGATTTTGTTTCCTATTTTATTTAGATCTCTTCCTTGACTGAGCTAGGTTCCTTGTATAAACTATATAAGCATAATTTCGGCCTAGAACATATTGTAGCAACATATTAGAGAGGAGACTAATACATATTGGCTTGGCAATTGCCTCCGGACGTAGTTCACGAGTTGGTGAATGAACCGGGTAAACAACTCTTGTGTTCTTGTGTGTGATTGTTTCTTTCTTGTACGTGTGGATGTGTTGATTTCTTTGTTTTGATTGCAACGGAGGAGCACCAATTTCACAACAACTCACTCTGTTTTTGACTTGTTTGTCCATTAGTCAAATGCAAATTTCTTCAGCATGCTGACATGAAACCAGCAAGCCCACCTCCCCCTCTCTTTTATTCATTCATTCAATCAAGACAATCACAGTCAAACATAAGTAAATAATCTCTCCTATTAAATGAAAATTTTAACTACCCCACACACACATCTATCACTTTTTAAACCGAATAATTACCAACTTATTCAATTACTATACCTTCAATTTCAATAAATATATTGTACTATATAGTAACAAAATAATAGTGACAAAATAATGTAATTTATTTTCTAATCTTATTACAAATAATGCAATTTGTTTACATTATTTTGAGTTAAAATTAAAAAGTACATTGTACTCCTTCCGTTCCAAAATATTTGTCCCATTTGATTTTTTTGCTGAACTTTAATCACAAATATATGACAATTTAATTATGTTCATGAAATTCTAAAAATTTCTATTGATTCACCATTAATAATATTATCAACAACAACTTTTAGAATTTCATGAACATGATTAATCTCTCATAAATTTGTGGTCAAAATTCAACAAAAAAGTCAAATGGGACAAATATTTTGAGATGGAAGGAATATGAAAATAATACTTAATTCACATTATTTGTAACAAATTGATAAAATACACTGTATTAAGATTTTACTAAATATTACTCCCTCCGTCCCACTTCAAGATTTCACCTTTTCTTTTTGGGCCGTCCCACCTCAAGGTTCCCTTCCTTAAATGGAAAGTTTTTCATATATTTATACCCTTATCATCTCCATATACTCCCTCTGTCCCGCTAATATCCTCACTAACACTGTTTGCGCGGGAATTAAGAAATATGATATTTTAATAAAATGTTGTGAGTGTAAAAGTAAAGTAGGAGAGAGAATGAGTGGAGGGTGTAATAAATTATAATGGTGTTGTGAGTATTAAAATAATGTAGAAGAGAGAATGAGTGGGGTTGAGTGAATATTTTATTAATATAAAGTTTCCTTTTTGGGAGTGTGCGGATATTAGCGGGACGCCCAAAAAGAAAAGTGTGCGAATATTAGCGGGACGGAGGGAGTATTTACAAAAAAAACAATTCTCACTCATATTTCCTACCACACGTTCCATATATTAATTTACTATTCCTCCCACTCATTCTCTCTCCTATTAAATACTTTTAACTTTTACATTTTCTCTCCTATTTTCTGCCACACATTTAACTTTAACATTCTCTCTTCTCAAATTTTCTATCCACTTTAATTAAATTTCTTAAAAAGCGTGTCCCCTCAAGGTGGAACCTTGAGGTGGGACGAAGGGGAAGGGAGTATATTTTATTGATCGTAAAAATCGCGAAATTACGTTGGTAATATTCTCATTCACCCCTTTCTAAACACCTACTAGTAGCCAACCTCTAGTAGCCAAAAATCCTGCCTCTTTGGTACCCTATCTCTCCTTAGCTTTGCCTTTCTTCTTCCCCCCCTCTCTCTCTCTTACCCTCACCTTATAATTTTCTCTCTTCACTGTGTGTTTGTGTGTGTTTTGTATTGGGTTTTTCATGCTTGTGAATTGGTGTATGGAAGATGGTTTAGTTACTTTGTAGGGATACATATTGTCATTTGGAGAACTTTGAGATGCTCCCATGGCCAAGAATTCACTTCACTTATTTATATTGATTACACTCCTCCATCTTCTCTCCTTTACTTCTTGCTCCCTTCAAGACAAACCTTCAGACACTTCTTTAGTTGGGGTAAGTTCATCCTCTAATCTCTAAGTCCCACTCAATTTTGCCTCAAAATGGTACAAGTATCACTGCATATGGTACAACATAACTACCCAGTATGGGAAAAATCTTGAATGAGCTTAACTAAGTGTTATAATCATGGGTTATGTAAAAAGATTTGATTTTTGATTTTTCTAGATAAAGGTACAAGCTCTAATGCACAATACACAACATTTTGATTTGGACCAAATTGTGATTGAATTAGGTGTTTAACATAATGTGCAGGATTCTCTATTTGAGGAGAAAACAAGATTGGGTTCAACTCCACCAAGTTGTCACAACAAATGCAACCAATGCCACCCATGTATTGCGGTACAAGTACCTGTTGGAATATTTGCATAATTGGTGTTGAAGTTCATAGTCATATTACCTTGGTGGGTGTTTGGCTTGGAATGAACGAGGCATAGAGGAAAATCACGTCGGAGTCTCTGCCTTCGTGCGCGACCGCGCTGAGCTCTGTGAGCGGCCGCGCTGGTCTGACGAAGGTTCTCCAAAATTGCCTGTCAAGGTGCGCGGTCGCGCTTAGGCCGAGGGCGGCCGCGCTAGATGGGTGGTGAAATTCCTGGGCCGAATTAAATCAGTTTTTAGGTTTAATTAAGCCTAAAACCTAATTTAGACCATATGTATAAATACTCTACTTCTCCCAGCCGTTTTTGTAACTTGAATATTGAAGAGAAACACAATTCTCTTGCTTTGATTCAAAGATCAAACACTCCCGTTCATAGAGATTCGTTCGTGAGATTGAGCGGCCGAGATAGACCGCCGTGACTACCTACGTGTGCTATTTTGTGGTACGTAGTTCGTGATCGTTTTATCCTCGGAGAAATTTGCCTGTACCTGAGTTGCACCAATTGGGGGCAATATTTTCTCTTAGGACAGTCTTCCTAAGGCGACTCGATCAAATCACGATAAGTTTTCTAACTGTTTGTTCTTCTTGTTTCTGTTTGTTTTCTGATCCGTTCCTCGGCTTTCGGTTTTTGCTATTGGCTTAATTGGTACGTTTTGACTTGATCAATAAAATCCCTACTGTTGATTAAATCGTTGTTTAATCTATGGTGCTTATTAATTTAATTTCCAACGGTCCAAGAGAAAATAGTATTTTATTTGATCATGTCCGGTGGTTCCTCTAGCTCTCCCTTTAAGTCCCTAGTTGACACCTCCGATCTTCCTGAGAAGTTTGAGTGGCAAGAACTTCAAGCGTTGGTCCGAACGCATGAAGATCCGGGCTGTCAATTAAGGGCATGTACAGTATGCCGACATCCAAATGTCCTACTACGAATGGTGATGATCCCGTTAGTGTGGCTGCGGTTAAACTGTGGAAGGAGCAGGACGATGTTGTTCGAGGATGCATTCTCGTCGCCTTTGTCGAATGCACTCTTTGATGTTTATTGCTCTGCTCCTCTCACTACCGCGTCACCGTGGGACTCTCTTTCCAAGAAGTACGACCGATGAATCCGGTGTGGAAAAGTACCAAGTGGGAAGGTTCTGAATTATCACATGAGTGAGGGCAAGTCGATTACTGCGATCAAGTGCACGAACTCCAAATCATTTTGCAATCACTCAAGGATCTTTGACATGGGACTTCCCGACAAGTTCGTCATGGCTATCATTGAGAAGTTTCCTCGATCTTGGGGAGAATTTGGTATGACCCTCAAGCATCGTCTTGGAAGCTTGTCACTCAATGAGTTGATGAATGCAATTGCGATTCAGAGGTGCATAACGGTAACCAACCTAGTGTACTGTGGAGGCCGCCGCTAATATGATAGCTTAGGTAAAAGCAAGTTTAAAGGAAAAGGTGTGAAAACTTCTAAGGATAAAGAAAACCATGATAAGCTTAAAGTTAAGAAAAATAACTTTAGGAAGCCAAAAGCAAAACAGAATCAGCTGGAATTGTGGAGAAGGTGGACACTTTTCTAGGGATCGCCCGTCCAAGAAAGGAAAAGGACCACAAGGCTCGCCGATGACCATCCCTTTGTCAACATGGTGTTGGGTCCGAAGGATGATGATGATCCCGACTCGACGCACCCGGAGTTGACGCTCGACTGCAATGTTACAAAGTATGTAACTTCTTGTCCCGAACTCTTTATCGTCTATGAACCCAACGAGTGGCTAGTTGACACTGGGGCAAATGTGCACGTTTGTGCCGATAAATTGCTATTTGTGTCTTACCACTGGACCGTGGTAGATCGGTGACGATGGGGAATTCTAGTGCCGCAAAGGTGCTTGCGGGCTGGGGCGCGTGGGAGCCTGAGGTTTCCAATGGGCGCATTCTTACCTTGCATCGAGCGTATCACGTTCTGACATTCGTCGCAACATTATTAGTGGTTCTAGTCTAGTTAGGGAAGGATTTGAGATTTCATTTAAGTGTAATAAGGTTATTATTTTGGATTGGGTAGTTTTGTGGGGAAAGGTTATTCCTCGGATGGTTTATTTAAAATTAGAGTTGAAACTGATGTTTGTTCGCACAACAATAATTTTAGTTCTATTGATTATCCTGTTTCTTATTCCATTGAATCTTCAAATGTTTGGCATGGTCGTTTAGGACATATTAATTATGATTCTGTGAAAAGAATGATGAACTTAGATATTATTCCTAAACATGCTATTGATAAGAATTCTAAATGTCATGTATGTGTTGAAGCTAAATCTACACAAGGTCCGTTTAAAACGGTTGTGAGAAATTACGAAATTCTAGATTTAGTTCATACTGATATTTGTGAATTTAATGGTGTGTTGACCAAAGACAAAAAGAAATACTTTCTCACCTTTATTGATGATGCTAGTAGATACTGTTATGTGTTCTTGCTTAATTCTAAGGATGAAGCATTAGATAAATTCATTATATTTAAGAACGAAGCGTAAACACAAACCGGCAAGAAACTTAAACGGTTAAGGTCCGATAGAGGAGGTGAATATGAGTCTAACCCCTTCATGTATTATTGCCAAGAAAACGGAATAGTTCATGAAGAGACTCCTCCCTACACCCTCAATCAAATGGTGTTGCGAGAACGTAAGAATAGAACCCTTACCGATATGATTAACAGCTTTACTCATAAGTTACGGATTGCCCAAATATATGTGGGGAGAGGCTTTGAATACGGCTTGCCATATTCGAATAGAGTCCCTCCTAAGCATAGAAAGGAAAGTCCGTTTGAACTTTGGAGAGGTCGACAGGCTAGCTTGAAACACTTAAAAGTGTGGGGTGCCTTGCGAAAGGTACTTGTACCCGCACACAAAAGGAAGAAGCTTGGACCTAAAACCGTTGATGCTATCTTTATAGGTTATTCTCGAAACAAGTTATGCATTGAGATTTCTTATTATAAAATCCGAAATTTCTGGCATAGATGTGAACTCTATAGTTGAGTTACGTGAAGCAACATTTTTGAGGATGTGTTTCCTATGAAAGACGGACTTCCTAAAGAATCCAACCCGACCACTAATTCCATTCCCGCTCAAGTAGAGGAGCTAACGAATGTGGGGGTTGATTCTAGCGCAACTCATTCCGACGATGAGATTGAACCAAGAAGGAGCAAACGGGCAAGGACCACCAAGGACTTTGGAAGTGATTTCATCCCTTACAATGTCGAGGGTGATCCTCTAACCTTCAAAGCCGCTATGGCTACTTCGATGCCAAGCAGTGGAAGGATGCCGTTAAGAGTGAGATGGATTCTATTGTCTCTAATGGGACATGGGAATTGGTCGATCTCCCTCCCGGTTGTAGCACGATAGGATGTAAGTGGGTCTTCAAAAGGAAACTGAAACCGGATGGAACCGTTGACAAGTTTAAGGCTAGGTTAGTGGCTAAGGGATTCAAGCAAATGGAGGGAATAGACTATTTCGATACCTATTCGCCAGTTGCTAGAATGACTACAATCCGAATGCTTATCGCATTGGCCTCTGTATATGATCTTCCTATCCATCAGATGGATGTTAAGACCGCCTTCTTGCATGGCGATCTAGAGGAAGAAATTTATATGGATCAACCTGAAGGTTTTGAGGCCTCTGGCAATGAGAGAAAGGTTTGTAAACTTGTTAAGTCCTTGTATGGACTGAAACAAGCCCCTAAGCAGTGGCATGAGAAATTTGACAAAATTGTCTCATCGTTTGGCTTTGTTACTAATGAGTTTGATAAGTGTGTCTATAGCAAAAGTATTGGTGATAGTAGTATTGTCTTATGTCTGTATGTCGATGATATTCTATTGTTTGGATCGGATATGAGGATAATTGATACTACTAAGGCATTCTTGAAAAGTAAGTTTGAGATGAAAGATATGGGAGTAGCAAGTGTGATTCTTGGCCTTAAGTTGACTCGTTCAACTAGTGGCATAACTATATCGCAGTCTCATTATACTGAAAGTGTAATTGAGAAATTTGGTTATAAGAATTGCAAAGTGGCTAAGACTCCATATGATCCTTCATCTGCTCTTACTAAGAATGAAAGTGGAGTACCAATGGCTCAGTTGAGATATTCTCAAATTATTGGAAGTTTGATGTATCTTGCCAATTGCACTAGACCGGATATTTCATACTCGGTTACTAGGTTGGCTAGATATACTCAATGTCCAAATAAAGCACATTGGGAAGCTCTTGATAGAGTTCTCAAGTACTTGAAGGGAACGATTTCCCTTGGGCTGCATTACGGTAGATATCCTTCTGTGCTTGAAGGGTATAGTGATGCAAGCTGGATTGCCTTTAACTCCGGGAGTTATGGCTGTACGGGGTATGTTTTCACCTTAGGCGGAGCTGCAGTCGCTTGGAGGTCGACCAAACAAACTCTGTTGTCTAGGTCTACTTTTGAGGCCGAATTAGTTGCCCTTGACACTACTGGATTGGAAGCTGAATGGCTTCGAGGACTTATGTACGAGTTGCCCGTAGTCGATAAGCCCACGCCTGTTATCTCCGTACATTGTGACAACACTGCCACAATTGAGAAAGCGAAAAGTGTCAAGTACAATTTGTAAAACTAGAAGACACATCCAAATTATATTAAAATCTATAAGGGATCTTGTGTCTCGGAAGGTGATAGCTGTTGATTATGTTGGTACAAAGGATAACACGGTGATCCTTTAACCAAAGGGCTAGAATTTGCTCTTGTTCAAAAATCTAGGTTGGGGATGGACTGAACCCCGTCGACTCAAACGCAGTAGCAACCCAATCTACACAGTGGAGATCCCACAAAGGAGATTCAATGTGGTAATAACAAGTGTGGGGTGAGTCGGAGCACTAATAATAGATTGACATGTTACATGTCCGAGTCTATCCCCTGAATAGCCTAGAGGTGCTCATTCTTTGCTAATTTAGTAAAAGTTTGGAACTTTGAATGGGATCAAGTCTTTTAGGCAAGATGTTAGCGGTACATCTTACGAGATGCCCTTGACTAAGTGAGTGTTGTTGTTGGCGCAACTAGAGGAATTTGGGTTATTCCTTGAAAGCACTCATGATAGAGGATCGGGACGTATGGCTTATAAGCGTCGAAGTGTTCGATAGAGGGCCTATCATAGCTTTTGTCGTGTTTGTTACTGAAAGGCCTCTACATCCAAAGGCATCGGATTCAAGACACCCGTTCATCCGGTCCTGTGGAGGTTTGCGTTGGATAACATAGGTAGTGGTTGGCCGGAAGGTACCATTATTGAAAGCATGCCAATGGACAATCTGTACACGTCATATTTCTATGAACTTGTGGGGGATTGTTGGAATATTTGCATAATTGGTGTTGAAGTTCATAGTCATATTACCTTGGTGGGTGTTTGGCTTGGAATGAACGAGGCATAGAGGAAAATCACGTCGGAGTCTCTGCCTTCGTGCGCGACCGCGCTGAGCTTGTGAGCGGGCCGCGGCTGGTCCGACGAAGGTTCTCCAAAATTACTGTCAAGGTGCGCGGTCGCGCTTAGGCCGAGGGCGGCCGCGCTAGTGACGGGTGAGTGAAATTCTGGGCCGAATTAAATCGGTTTTAGGTTTAATTAAGCCTAAAACCTAATTTAGACCATATGTATAAATACTCTACTTCTCCCAGCCGTTTTTGTAACTTGAATATTGAAGAGAAACACAATTCTCTTGCTTTGATTCAAAGATCAAACACTCCCGTTCATAGAGATTCGTTCGTGAGATTCAAGGCGACTGAGATAGGACCGCCGGTGACTACCTACCTGTGTGCTATTTTGTGGTACGTAGTTCGTGATCGTTTTATCCTCGGAGAAATTTGCACATGCACTGAGTTGCACCAATTGGGGGCAATATTTTCTCTTAGGACGGTCTTCCTAAGGCGACTCGATCAAATCACGATAAGTTTTCTAACTGTTTGTTCTTCTTGTTTCTGTTTGTTTTCCTGATCCTGTTCCTGGCTTTCGGTTTTTGCTATTGGCTTAATTGGTACGTTTTGACTTGATCAATAAAATCCCCTACTGTTGATTAAATCGTTGTTTAATCTGTGGTGCTTATTAATTTAATTTCCAACAGTACCAACACTACCGAGTCACAACCGAGTCCAACCGGGTCACAACCGAGTTACTCCATTAGATTACTATGATCAACCACCTTCCTCAGGAGGAGCAGGCAACAGGTACTCCAATTACAAGCCACTTGGTTGGAAGTGCAGATGTGGTGGCCACTTCTACAACCCTTAATAAAGAAATTAATGAATGACCTTATCATTGTATTTATTTTATTTTTGAAATTTTAATTTTTTTGTAAATTAGAGAATATTATTAGTGGGTCCCAATGGGGATAGATGGATGGTTATAGAGACAGACAGGACATGATGAATAGCTAGTGTGGGATCATTTAATGAAATTTATAGGCATGAGAATCAAAGGTGTACATGAGTAGTGTTTGTTTTGTTCGGAGTAATTAATGGTTTTTCTGTGGCGGTTCTTCTACGTCAATGATTTTGTTAATTTGGCAAATTGGAAATTTCATGGAATTCAAAATCATTTCATTCGTCCGAAAATTTGAACATGTCAACAACTCAATTAGCAAACAACGATTGGAACAGTGCCAAATCCCATTATCTATCCTTAGGCTCGCTACAACAACAAAGCCTTAATCCCAAAATAATTTGGGATTGACTAACATGAATCCTCATATGTCATCGTGTGAAAAGGTTGTTGGAATAAATAAATAAATAAAATAATAATAAATAATATATATATATATATATATATATATATATATATATATATATATATATATATATATATATATATATATATATATATATGTATGTGTGTATATATATATATATATGTATGTGTATATATATATATATATATATACTCCCTCCGTCCCATTAGTATTAGACAAATCTTTTGCTTTTGCGAATTAAGGAATATGATATTTTAATAAAATGTTGTGAGTGTAAAAGAATGAGTGGAGAGAGAATGAGTGGAGGGTGTAATAAATTATAATGGTGTTGTGAGTATTAAAATAATGTAGGAGAGAGAATGAGTGGGGTTGGGTGAATATTTTATTAATATAAAGTTTCCTTTTTGGGAGTGTGCGGATATTAGCGGGACGCCCAAAAAGGAAAGTGTCTTAATATTAGCGGGACGGAGGGAGTATATGTATGTGTATATATATATATATATATATGTATGTGTATATACTCCCTCCGTCCTGCAACTTGGTTCACAAACACTGTTGCTTGGTTTTAAGGAGGGAGTATTATATTGAAAGTGTTGTGAGTGTGAAAATAAAATAGGAGAGAGAATGAGTGGAGAGAATAGTAAATTATAATGGTGTTGTGAGTATTAAAATAATGTAGGAGAGAGAATGAGTGGAGGGAATAGTAAAGATTCTTTTCCATTTTAGGTAAGTTTTAAATGTGTGAAGTAAGTTTTGGGACGCCCAAAAGGGAAAGTGTGAAGATTGTTCTGGGACGGAGGAGTATATGTATGTGTATATATATATATATATATATATATATATATATATATATATATATATATATATATATATATATATATATATATATGTATATATAACAACAACAACAACAAAGCCTTAGTCCCAAAATAATTTGGGGTCGGCTAACATGAATTCTCATATGTTATCGTGAAAAAAATAAATAAAAAATTAAATTAAATTAAAAAAAATAAAAAAAATAAAAAAATAAAAAATAAAAATAAATAAATAAATAGAAAAAATAATAAAATAAAATAAAAAATAAAAATAAAAAAATAAAAAATAAAAAAATAAAAATAAAAAATAAAAATCAACCCCCCACATGGATTTTTGCCCTCCACTCCGGCCTCTTCAACACCATACTTTCATCCACTCCAAGTAAATTCATATCATTTTCAATTACTCTAATCCAAGTTTGTTTGGGTCTTCCCCTACCCCTCGCCATTTTATCATTTCTCCACTATTCCGACCTCCTAACCGGTGCATCACTCGGTCTCCTTCTCACATGTCCAAACCACCGTAGACGATTTTCCCTCATTTTATTCTCAATGGGCGCAACTCCTACTTTACCTCTGATCACCTCATTCCCCAATCGATCCTTTCTTGTATGACCGTACATCCATCGAAGCATACGCATCTCTGCCACATTCATCTTATGCACGTGATACTGTTTCACGACCCAACATTCTGTGCCGTAAAGCAATGCCGGCCTAATTGCCGTGCGGTAGAATTTTCCCTTTAATCTATTGGGCATGCCGCGATCACATAGAAACCCTGTAGCACTCTTCCACTTCAACCAACCTGCTTTAATCCTATGAGCCACATCTCCATCTAATTCTCCATCCTTTTGGATAATGGATCCAAGATAGCGAAAAAACTCAGAAGCTTGGATAATATTTCCATCAAATGTGACCGCCCCTGCCTCCCTATTTCCAACTCTGCTAAACTTACACTCCAAATATTCAGTCTTGCTTCTGCTTAATCGAAAACCTCGAGATTCCAAAGTGTGTCTCCACAACTCCAATTTACTTTCAACACCCTCTCTTGTCTCATCAATCAACACAATATCATCTGCGAACATCATACACTTTGGTATATCATCTTGGACTGACCTCGTTAATTCGTCCATTATCAAAGCAAAAAGAAAGGGGCTAAGTGCGGAACCTTGATGCACTCCAATCTTTATAGGGAACTCTTCAGTCTTTCCAACACTAGTCTGTACAAAAGTACTAACTCCATTATGCAAATCTTTCTTTTGATCCCGATATTTCTCCATGGTTTGTCTCATAAGATATATTGCCTCCATAGTCAATCTTCCTGGCATAAACCCAAATTGGTTATCCGAAATATCCACAATTTTTCTCAGCCTTTGTGCAATCACTCTTTCCCAAAGTTTCATAGTATGGCTCATTAGTTTGATCCCCCGATAGTTGGCACAATCTTGGACATCACCTTTATTCTTATACAAAGGGATCAGAGTACTCTTCCGCCACTCCAATGGCATTGTGTTAACTCTCCATATCTTGTTAAATAGCGTTGTTAACCAATCTACTCTCCTCTCTCCGAAACATCTCCAAACCTCAATTGGTATACCATCCGGTCCAACGGCTTTCTTCAATCTCATCTTTTTCATTGCCATTTCCACTTCACTCTTTCGAATTCTCCGCATAAAATCTCGATTAACCATACTCGAAGAGATATTTAAATCTCCAACATCCTGCTCTTGACCGCCATTGAACAAGTTATCAAAGTACGAACTCCATCTATCTTTTATCTCTTTATCCCCGACTAAAACTCTTTGATCTACATCCTTCACACATTTAACCGTCCCAATATCTCGTGTCCTCTTATCCCTCATACGAGCGAGTCTGTAGATGTCCTTTTCCCTTTCTTTTGTATCCAACTTATCATAAAGTTTCTGATTCACCTTTGCTCTTGCGTCTCTTACTGCTTTCTTAGCATCTCTTCTAGCTTCCTTATACTTCTCATAGTTCTCGTCGCTCCTACATTTTCCCAATAATTTGTAGCATTCTCGCTTGCCCTTTATTGCTTGTTTTACTTCCTCGTTCCACCATGATGTGTCCTTACTTGGTGGCCCATTTTCTCTAGATTCTCCAAGGACTTCTTTCGCCACCTCCTTTATGGTATATACCATCTTAGTCCAAGTCGAATCTATATCCATATCCTCCATATTATCCGCCCAAATACCGGTATCGACCATCTTAGCTACAAATTTCGGTTGATTTTCCCCTTGAAGTCTCCACCACTTGATTCTAGGGTCTACCTGTGATTTTCTCTTCCTCGAAATTCTCTTACTTCGAAAATCAAGTACCACCAGTCTATGTTGAGTTCTTTGTGCTCTCACCCGGAACAACCTTGCAATCTGTATAACTCTTTCTACAAGTATTTCTTACTAAGAAGAAGTCAATCTGACTCGCATTACCTCCACTCCTATAGGACACCAAGTGAGATTCTCTCTTCTTGAACCAAGTGTTCATTATACTCAAGTCATATGCCAACGCAAAGTCCAGGATACTATTTCCTGCTTCATTCCTCTCTCCAAAACCAAAACCTCCATGTACGCTCTCAAAGCCATATCGACTAGACCCCACATGTCCGTTCAGATCACCACCAATCACTAATTTCTCACCACTAGGTACTCGTTGCACTACCTCCTCCAAATCTTCCCAGAACACTTGTTTAATAGATGCGTCCAACCCTACTTGTGGTGCATAGGCAGAAATAATAGTTATAATCTCATCACTTATCACCAGTTTAATGCCCATAATTCGATCACTCTTCCTGTACACTTCCACCACATCATTAATATACTCCTTATCAATAATGATACCCACTCCATTTCTACCCTTATCCTTTCCTGAGTACCAAAGATTAAAACCCCAAGGTGATATTTCTTTTGCTTTCTCTCCAACCCACTTAATTTCCTGTAAACACATTAGGCTCGCTCACTGAATATTTTAAATAATAGTTAGAAAATGTATTTTATTATTTTTTTCAACCATTAATATCTGAATATGGTTTGAAAATGTATTGCAAATGCAATTAGTTAAAACATTCTTGTAATGGGATGTGGTAGTAAAAGGGGCAATTGCCCCATTCATTTATATAAAAATTAAAACATAATTTTTGTTATATTTTTGGGGAATTCGCAATTTGATTATCTGAGTTTGGATGATCTTCGTATTTTGATTTCCAATATTGAAAATTGGACAATCTGATTTCTAAGTTTGCCATTTTATTGCAAATTGGTACAAAAATTATGAGATGTTCTTGTTGGAACAAAATGATCCATCAAACCATGAACCATCTCATAACTAGATTAAGAAGAGAAGAAGATGAAGAAGAAGACGGAAGCGTGTACCTTGTGATTCCATGATTATGTTCTTAGTCTTGTTCTTGAGTAGAAGGAGGAAATATGAAAATACTCTTCAAAGTAGGGAAGAGTAGATCTTCTAAATGATGAGTGCCCTTATTCTCTTTAGTCTTCAAGTACTTAGGAAGATTTTGAAATCTATACTTATAGTATATTAAAGTAGGCCAAACTTGATAAGGTGTTGCCACATAAGCCAAAAAAGGTGATTCTTCCATTCTTAGGTTTCCAACTCATTCACCCCCTAATTAATTTGTGATGTTTTGAATTCTCCCTAATAGCTATTAATATTCATAGTCTCTAATAGTTATGTGAATGGTTACTTCTTACATATAATTAGTAGTAGTTAAAGTCTTATATTATCTATTCAATATTTCTATAGTTAAATTTATACTTTTTGAATAATAGAAGAAGATATATATTTCTTATATGAGTGTCTTCTAATAGTTAGTAGTACTAACTCATACTTATATATATAGAATAGAAGTATACATTAGGTAGGTTGTGCATTTAAAGGTGTGACTTTTGACTTTTCAACTAATCAAACTTTATTAATCAAATAATATGATAAAACTAAATACACTTCAAGTTGGTGCATGAATTACATTAAAAGTGTGACTTTTCAATTGATCAAATTTCATTAATCAAATGATAGAATAAGACAAAATGCATTTCAAGTTAGTGAATGAATTACAGTAACTACACCTAAATGAAATAAACTAATAAAGAATATGAAAGATTATATATATTTATTTCAAACATATTTTTTGTAATTCTCCATTCAATACCTACATTAGCTTGAAGATGAATGGACCTAAATGACTCTTCATTTTGGGATACATATGACATGAAAGACTTTCTCCGACTTCTCTTCTTCTTTATACATTAATGTCAATTGTTCCATTTCTTTTAACATTCTATTTCTCAGTCTATGTATATGGTTTAATTTAGCTTTTACTAATTTCTCACAATTATTTTTTGTTTCTTTTTCTTTAGGTTGGGAAGATAGTTCTTGGACAAATTTTGATGAGAAAGAATACATTAGATTGATTGAGAAAAATTGCATCATTTGAGTAAGTTTCACCTCTATAATTTTTGCATATATTATCTTATTGGATTTCCGCTTATCATTTTATTTTACTATTACCTCCGTCCAAAATAAATATACTCATTTCTCACAATTTTTTTTTGTTTCTTTTTCTTTAGGTTGGGAAGATAGTTCTTGGAAAAATTTTAATGAGAAAGAATACATTAGATTGATTGAGAAAAATTGCATCATTTGAGTAAGTTTCACCTCTATAATTTTTGCATATATTATCTCATTGGATTTCCGCTTATCATTTTATTTTACTATTACCTCCGTCCAAAATAAATATTTATTTGTTTTCTTCATCAAAAAAACACAATATATTTATTTTAAGACGGAATAAGTTTGATTTTACTTTACCCACCAAACTTCTTAGGTATGTGAAGTACTTAGATTCATTTATACAAATTCGTTATAAAACCTGAAAAGGTCGACATAATTTTTTTTTTATTGATTTGAATATAACCAATTGGTTATTTTTATGATATTTGTTATTTGAATTTAGTTCTGATTTGAGTTTAAAAAATTATTTTACATTTTGGTGAGTTATCCTTTTAATTGCTATGACTATATATTTGCTTTTTTATCATAATTTTATTTGAGAGTTAATTTTGGTCTTCGTTGATGTTTTATATATTTTGATTATGTTTTACTAATTAATTTTAATTTATTCTTTATCTTTTACTCCAGATTATGTTTTGGAGTTGTTGATTTTAATACAAATTATGTATATATCAATGTAATACAATTTCAAGTATTAAGTTGCAAAAATGAGTTACCAAGTTATATGAACTTCACATCCATTTTCAACTAGAACTTTTTCTTATTTTTATGTTATTATAATTTTATTTCTTAAAATTTTTATTGTTTAGTGATCCAATTTTGTGGATGAAAATATATAATTTACTTCATTTGTCTTTATATACTTAGAGAGGCAATTATTCAATATATTTAATTTATAATTTTTATTATAAATATCAAATTAATTATATAAATTAAGTTTGTATAGACACATATACACTTTCTATCCCACCATATGAAACTTTACAAAAAGTCCTCTCCATATTTATAAATTACTGATTGATCCATGAAAAAATTATTACTTTATACTATCAAGATAATACTTAATGAAAAAAAAACCACTCATATAAATTACTATTGATCCATATTTTTAAAAAAAGTTTTTATGTTATAAATCTTAAAGAAAGATGAATGAGTGGTTGACTTTGGATCATCAAAAGTCTTTTATTTATGAATCAAATTAAATTAAATTACAACATGCAATAAATATATGTTCATATAATAAGTCCTAAAAGATGCAAACTAATTTTAATGATTAATTGAATATGATAAGTCTTTTAAAATCAAATGTTAGATCCACTATGAATTAATTCTACTTTAATTATGCAACAAGTCTTTAAAGGACATGAATTATAAGATGACTTAATATTTGAATTATCAAAAGTCTTTACATATAAATTGAATTAAATTTAAAATTAAAACATCTAATAAATATATATGAATATAATAAGTCTAAAAAGATAAAACATTAGAAGTGTAACTTAATTTAAAGGAACTGAATATGAAAAGTCATATAAAATTCAAAGATAGATTCATTATGAATTAAGAGTAGGTCTGCTGAGAAACGCGTTTCTCCATAACTATGGAGAAACGTATTTTTAATAGCCAGAAGCTATGCGTTTGATAACCAGAAAAAAATTTCTGGATATCAGTCTCAAAGGGTTCTGGATATCCAGAAGCTTTGGAACGGATATCCAGAAGCCTTTGGGCGGATATCCAGAAAAAATAGATTTGAAGCCAAATCCAAGGCCAAGACTAGAAATGAAGGTTTCTGGATATCCAGAAACCTTCAAATGTATATCCAGAAACCATCAAATGAATATCCAGAAACATTTTGAAAGTTTCTGGATATTCATTTTGAAGGTTTCTGGATATCCAGAAACCTTCAAATGTATATCCAGAAACCATCAAATGAATATCCAGAAACATATTGAAAGTTTCTGGTTATCATTTTGAAGGTTTCTGGATATCACTTTCATAAGCTTCTGGATATCCAGAAGCCTTGGCCTGCATTGTCGCGCGACAAGTCGGGCCCCGTTTCTCCATAAGTTACGGAGAAACGCGTTTCTCCCCAAATTTTGTGATGAATTAAATATATTTTTTAGTGTTATAAATCTTAAAGGGAGATGAATGAGTAGGTAAATTAATATTTTGCTTATCAAAAGTCTCTTAATTATGAATTAACTAAATTAAAAGTTAAAACATTTAATAAGTACACATGCATATAATAAGTCTTAGAAGATGGAACATTGGACAAAAAAAGTTTTCTGACTACCAAAATTCTCTTATTTTAAATTTAATTAAAATGAAATGAATATAGTATGATATGAAATTAATATTAGATCATCATGAAGAATGAAGAGGCAAACTCATCATGCTTTTAAATAAGTAAAACAATATACTCCCTCTCTTCCACCTCACTTGATCGTTTCACTTCACTTGACACTTCTCAAAATGATAATCTTTTTATAATTTTATATTCATTCTGTCTCAACCATTCATTTTCTCTCTTCATTTTTCACCACACAATTTTTTCAACTAGCCTACTATTAACCCACTCATTCTCTCTCCCTCTCTCTTTATTTTCTATCACACATTTTCTTTATTTTATTTTTTTCCCTTAATTATTGTATCCACCTCTTAGGTATTAAGTGAGATGGGATCGAAGGAGTAAGTGGTAACAAAATAAATATATTATGATAAAATAAAGTCATAAACATTTTTTTTAAAAAATAAATTTAAAAGTACCCGTGCAGAAAAACAATTAATGTGGTAATAACTAAAGAAAATCTCTCAAAAAATGACTAATAATAAATTAAAAAGTATCCCGTGCGTAGCACGGGTTTCATCCTAGTGAATGAGAATGTAAAAACTAGTAGATTCTAAGGCTGATGGAAAGGCCTTTATAAAGGAATCCAAGGGGCACTTCATTTAGGAACTATACCTATTGATATATAAGATATTACCATTATGTCCATCATTTAATGGTAGTCTTATATTATGGAATTCTACACATTATATTATATCCTATATTTTATATTAAACATTATAATATTGATCACTATTTTATTAAGTACTTTCACAAATAATACATGTTATATAATCCATGTTCTAACAATCTCCCACTTGGATTATAATAACATATATATTCACACTTAATAAAATCCTTCAATCATATTTATAACATAAATGACAACCCTTATGTGCACTTTGTTGTCATTCGAAAACAATCCCGTCCATTAGTCATATAAGTATAAGGACTAAAGGGGCAGTCGTTGTAATTGATTCGCAACTAAATCCACATTAATCACATATATATATCCAACTAAATGACATAGATTAAGTATAGATATGTAGCATGAAATATTAATGAATACTCCCTCCGTCCCACGTAATTGCAAACTAACTTTTTGGGTGTGGGAATTAAGGAAAAATAGGAGAGAGAAATAGGTGGAGGAGGTATTTGTGAGTATGAAGAATTAAATAGGAGAGAGAATGAGTGGGAGGAATAGTTAGGAGAGAGAATGTTGTGAGTGTAAAAGTAAAGTAGGAGAGAGAATGGGTGGAATAGTGAATATTTATTTCCATTTTGGGCAGTTTGCATTTACGTGGGACGGACCAAAATGAAAATAAGTTTGCATTTACGTGGGACGGAGGGAGTATATATGAAGGATGCATATATATATATATATATATATATATATATATATATATATATATATATATATATATATATATATATATATATATATATATATATATATATATATATATACTCCAACTAGTCCTACTTAACCAAATGAGATCAAATATAAAATAACACAAGAAAATAGAAAACAAGACAAAACTCCCACTGAATTAAGCATTATCCAAAGTTATTACACCCATATGAGCAACATGCTCGTAAAATACTAAAGGAGATAACATTTTATAAAAAAATGGATCCAATGACATGGAGTTTGATCATATAAGTTGTATATCTATTTGTTCATTTTATACTTATTTCTCTTCAACAAGAGACACAATCATATGATGTCTTTTGACATCTTTGCATCCAGTAAAATATAATCGAAATACCTAATGATCTCAAAATGATCCGATTTTATATACATAAGCATGTAGTTCAATGTTTTATAGGTACTTCATCATTCTTTTTTATGCGACTTAATGTTCTTCTTTCCGAATTGCTTTGGTATTGACCAAGCATCTCAATAATAAATGCAAGGTCTGGACAAGTACAGACTTGCGCATACTTTAAGCTTCCTACTGCCGGTGCATAAGGGATATTTTCCATTTACTTTGATCAAAAATTAATTTTAGGACATTACTTTAAACTGAATTTATCTCCTTTAGAGACAGGGGTGTCATGTGGTTTTACAATTTTCCATGCTAAATCTTTGTAATATCTTCTCCATATAGCTCTTTTGAGATAATCACAAAACATCTCGTGAATGATCACGATGAATTTGGATTCACAATACAAAAGACGCCTTACCAAGATCTTTCATCTCAAATTTGTTTGAGAGAAATTTCTTAGTTTCCTTAAGAAGGTCCTTATCATTACTAGCAAGTAAAATGTCATCCACATATAAGACCAAAAATATAAATCTACTCCCACTGAACTTATGGTATACATAATCTTTACCAAGATTCGTTTCAAAAACCAAATGAAAGAATAACTTGATTAAATTTTAAATACCATTGACGAGAAATTTGCTTGAGACCATAAATAGATTTCTTAAGTTTACAAACTAGTTGACTAGTTTGATCCGAATTAGTCACCATTTCTGGTTTCTTCATATAGATAGTTTTCTCAATGTTGCCATTGAGAAAGCTGTCTTTACATCCATTTGATGAATCTCAAGATCAAAATGTGCTACTAATGTCATAATGATCCTAAAAGCATTTTTAGAGGATACCGGAGAAAATGTTTGTTTGTAATCAATGCCCTCTTTTTGAGTAAATCCTTTAGCGACAAGACGAGCCTTATGTCTTTCCACATTACCTTGTAAATCCCTTTTGGTCTTAAAGACCCATTTACACCCAATGTGTTTCACATTCTTAGGTAATGAGACAAGATCCCAAACGTCATTATCATTCATGGATTTTAACTCTTCATTTATGGCATCAATCTACTTATGAGAATTTGGACCACTAATGGCTTCATGGAAGGTGATTGGCTCATCTCCCACTAAACCTAATGGTTCCTCATTCTCGGCAAGATATACATCATAATAATCCGGTATAGCACTCCTTTTTGCTCTAATAGATCTTCTTAAGGGCACCCGTTCTTCTTGATTTTGAGGGTGTTGAATTTCCTCATCAACATTTTTATGTTGTTCATTAATAGGAGAATTAATCCTATTTTGAATTATATGTTCTTGTCGAATTTCAGGCATAATCGAATTTCAGGCATAAGTGCTTGATTTTCGATAGGAACTATAGGAAGAGGTACTGAAACAAATTCCTCCTATAATTCTTCAAATTCAAAATTACTATTCAAATTTTCCCCTCTAAATTCAACATCCTCAAAGAACCTAACATTTTCCATCTCGAAAAAAGTTCTAGTCTTTGGGTCATAGAATTTATATCCCCTAGATCTTTGAGAATATCCTACAAAATAACTACTAACGGTCTTAGCGTCCAACTTTCCTTCATTAGGTCTATAAGGCCTAGCTTCGGCTGGACAACCCCAAACATGAAGATGATTTAAAGACGGTTTCTTGTCTGTCCATAACTCATAAGAGATTTTGTTAGTAGCCTTTGAAGGAACTTTATTAAGTAGGCAAATTGCGGTTTTTTAGTGCATCGCCCATAATGAGTGAGGTAAAGAAGTACAAGAAACATACTTCTTACCATATCCTTAAGGATTCTATTATGTCTCTCCACTACTATGCTAGGTTTGCTCGGCATGGAGTAGTGAGGGACAATTCCACACTTTTCAAGATAGCGAGTATAAAGGACCCGAACGTTTATTTACTCAATACGTTATGCCGTCCGTAGTTTTCACCACCATGATCGGATTTTAACGCTCTTAATAGTCTTTCATATACCTTCAAAAGACTTGAAAACGTCCAATGATAGAAACTTTACATGAAGAAATTAATGTATCCATAACGAGAGTAATAATCTATGAACGTAAATGAAATATTGTTGACCATTCCATGAAGGGGTAGTGAATGATCCACAAATATTAGTATGAATTAGTTTCAAGACGTTTGATACTCTCAAAGAACCTATTTTCTTTAATGTTTGTAAACTTTTTCTTTAAGACACTTAATGTAAAAGTTTTATCTGGAGTATCAAGTTGTTTTAGGATTTCCTCCAACATAAGCTTTATCAATTCTCCCTTTGGAGATGCGATCCAAACGCCTATGCCCTATAATACAAGAATTTTCACTTGATAACTTTTGCTTAGTGCCTTTAGTTTTGGTTTCATTATTATGGGACTCATTAATAGTATTTACTGTTTGAAGTAAATATAAATTGTCATTGTAAGATAAAGTACTAATACCGACAATTTTTGGAATTAAAAATAAGATCACATTTATTATTACCAAATGAGCGGAAATATCCTTCCCGATCTAATACTGTGATTGATATCAAATTCCGCCTAAATGACGGTACAATAAATGTATTATTAATACAAAATAATAGCCAGTACTTTATCATTTATCTAAAAGTCCCTATGCCTAAATCTTTAACCGGATATCCAGCTCCCATATAGATGTATCTCTCATCTTCACTGGGGATTCGGTAATTCAGGCAACCTTGCATACATGAATTAATGTGAGTTGTTGCAACATAATACAACCACCATGTATATTAAGGAATTGAAACCAAATTTGCCTTAATACAAACAAGACCAAATGACATACCTTTCTAAATTCGCCATTCGCGATACTTATGGTAGTCGTTCTTCATGCGAGTAAGTTCCTTGCAATAGAAGCATTTCTTGACTTTATGACCATTAAATGATCCCTTATGCTTCTTATTTGCAACCACAATTTTCTTCCCTCTTCTCTTAATCCCACAAGAAGAATTAAATGCTAAGTGAGTACTTTCTAATTTAAGATATTTCATCCAATCTTCCTCTAATGTCATATGTGAAAGTAATTCATTAATATTCCACTTGTACTTTCAACATTTGTAGGTCACAAATTGAGGAGGAAGATAGATCAAAACTAAGTGCACGAGCAAATCATCCGAAATCTCTAACTTAAGTGCCTTTAGTTTGATCGAAAGATGAAATAATTCAATAATGTACTCCCTAAGATTTTCTTCACCCTTGTACCGAATGGAAACAAGTTTCCACAAGAATTCAAGAAAAATCTCAGTATTTTCGATCTCAGAGACATTGTCCAAAAATGTCTTTGAAACTGCATTTTTCATGATCATTAGACTCACGTGGTTGGACCGTTCCCATTGCTCAACATTTTTCCGTTCTATAACGGTATTTCCTTTAGTGAGAAGAGCGGGACTTGGTTCCCCTAATGCTTGATCGATGTCTATATTGCCTAAGATCATCGTTATATTATTTTTCCAAGTTTTAAGTTTAGTCCCAGTAAGCAAAGGTACATCATTTATAGCAGTAGTTACGGATGAAGCATTAATCAAATCTGAAGGAAAAGAACAATATGAAACATAAAACATATATAAGAAAACTACATAATGATTAATTATATCAAATGAATTCCATCAAAATAAAAGATAATCAATATGACATCAAGACTAATCTTTGGATTGCGAATTGACTCACAATTTGATTTATCTTAGGGTAAACAAATAGCTTAAACAACACACTTCAAGTACTTGCCTTCCTTTAGGCCGGATCAAGTACAAGAAGTGTCCTAAAGTTTAAGGTACTTGTTACCTGGTAATAAAGAATATAAACAATTCACTTTAAACACCCGCCTTCCTTTGGGATGGTTCAAAGTATTTAAAATGACCTAAAGTTTAATTCAATTATTACCCTATGAATGCAAATACTTAGTCAACAACAAGGTCTCCTTTGGGAAACTAGCATGTTATCACACATCAATATTTACATTCATCTTTTAACAAGTTTGAATTCGATCAACAAAATCACTTTGGCGACGATGTTAACTTTGTCCAAATATGTTAAGGATATAATTAATCAGAAACATAAGGCCTTAAGGTTATTTTTGAAAATTTAAAGGGTAAATAAATAAGTGAAATTTATCATTAAAAGATAGTATCCTTTTGTTCTACCCGTCCATTCTTAAAGTTTGACAACTTTAAGAATCGCCAATCAGCGTGACTGGTGTCCAGATACCATATTTTATCAATAAATTATCAAAATTCTGGGCAAAAATGGCCCTAATGTCCCTCTAAATTAACCCAAACCAAAACTTAAGACAAACATGGCTTTGAATGCGACCAAACCACACTGCCAAGGGGGAGCAGACGCTCCACTATAAAGGGAGCGGACGCTCCTAGGTGTAAGTACGCCAATCCAATTCGCGACCCTTTTAAGTGCATTTTAATGTGATAAAATTGCACTAAAGGGCGTTTTGGTAAATTCTCGGTCCGTTCCGAGACTTCCGAAAACATTTTATAAGTTTCTCGCGAAGGAAGTGTTTTTTAGTATTTTTCCCGGATAAAAGGACCTACAGGGAATTAACTGCTTTGGACTTTTAAGGAATTAACTCGAAATGTTCCAGAAGCAGGTTTTGGCGCCAGAAACAGTTACGGGCGTTCCCAGTCGTGCGACAACTTGAGGCATGGAAAAGCGAAGCGTTGGGTCGTGCGACATTATAATTCCAATCCCAATCAACGCTTTAAATACCAATTTGCGTTCATTTGTCAAGGGGGAACAACACACAGAACACACAGACTCACAACCTCTCTCTCTAAACTCTCCCTGTCTCTCTCTATCCGCAAAGAGCTCCTCTCTCTCTCTAAACGCAATTACCTTGCTCTTCCCTGCGTCGTCTTCTTCCCAAACCAATTCCTTCTCCCTAAAACACCTTCCTCTCCCTAAATATAAGTATGTGATGTGGCATTATTTGATTGGATTTTAAAATTTCACGTGGATCAAGAGCCAAAGCAAGATCTGACCATTCAATACATTCAATCCAAAGGCCCATAATATTTCAAACAAAACCAATTACTCCCTCTCCCTATTTCTCTCCTCATTTCTCTCTCTCTCTCTCTTCATTTTAAAAAACACAGAAACCTACCAACCTGTGATGATGTGTATCCGAAAATTTTCCCATTTTTGTTTGAAAAAAATCAACGAAAACGGAGTCGCCACGCCATTTTAATTTTGAGGGCCAAAACTTTGAAAAAAGCCCGAGATCAGAGATTTAGGTTCGGAGGTCATGTTACGCGTCGGGAAGGACGTTAGCGTGCACCCGACGCGCCTCGTAAAACGAGTCTTCCAAGCTGAAAATCATTTGTGTGTGTGTGTGTGTGTGTGTGTTTTGGCCAAAATAAGTTGAAACTCAGAAAAGTAAAAATTGGGATATCTTTTTAAGACTTTAAACTGATCCCATGATTTTTTGGAAGATTTTTGGATTGAGATTTGGTACTCAAAAGATTTTTGGATTTGAAAAGCAATTCTGCCAGAATGAAAGAAGGCAGTTGACCCTTGACTTTGAAATGGACTTAAAGGCTTCAAAACCTCAGAATCTTGGGAAAGTCCGAGAATGAAAGTTTTTTAAAACACCCTAAATAGGGTTTCTGCAAAGGAACTTTCCATTTTTGAAGTAATTTGAGGGGTCAAAACCTTCTGGAAATCTCAGATGTGAAATCTGGATTTCCAGAAGCTGATGAAATGGACTCTAAAAGAAAAATTGAAAAAAGGAGTTTTACTTACTCAAAAAATAAAATAAAATTATGTCTGGAAATCTCTGGATGTTGGCTACAAAAAGTGTTTTGTAGTCAACATCCAATTCCAAGTTTTACTGGGTCCAAAAAATAGGAAAATGGACTGAGGTCTCAGAACAATGCTACTGGACAGCAAGATGTTCTTGAGGGAAAATGTGATTTTTGGGGGATTTGCATCTATGTTCACCTCATTTTCATCCCTAGACTTGATACCACCACTTTTTATTAAGTGGTTATCATATTCAAGTCATCCTTGGGGAATTTATGGGGTTTAAACATGTCCTTTGCAAAGGGAAAGGGGGTTTTGTAAAGATGAAACCAAAGAGAAAGAATTGACTAAAGATCTAAAATGTGGACCACTTGAGATGGTCATTCATGAAGATGAACTTCAAGATGACCATCTTAGGTCAAAACTCAAGTTAAACTAGACATAAAATAAGTCAAAGTAAGAAGAACAAGATGATCAAGAAATCAAAAGAGAATTTTAGGGTTTTGAGAAGGAGGGCTTTACCAACGGTGACACCCTATCTTCCTAGGCTTGGAATTTGACTTGAGGAGTATCAAGATTTGGTGTTTGGCTTGAGGAGTATCAAGGTTTGGTGTTTGGATTTGTGTTTGGAGTGAGATTGGGAAAGATTCAAGAGAAAATGGTGGCAATCTAGAGATTCCCACTGTTTTCTCTCTATATTTCGCCGTAACTTCGTTGCCGTGATCAAAATGTGTTGTGTAAACCGAGAGAGGAGGGTTCAATTTATAGGACACCGTGAGAATCAAACGTATCCGCGCGGACAAGGATCGACGCGTGCACCGTTCATCCGCTACGTTGGCTGGCTTTTGGACAGAAGAATAATCTTTTTAAATTTCAAACTGAAGCTGTTTTTCAACTTTCTTAATTCGGATTTTTCTAATTTCTTTTGCTTTTTGAGATTCTTTTCTTGGTTTAACTTAAAGTGGCAATCCCTAATCTACCCTCACTTTGTTAGAAATGTTAGGAATTGTTAGAAATGTTAGAAATGTTAAAACTTTCGTTAACTTTCTAACGAAAAAGCTACCGACTCAAATTGGAGTACTTACAGTAGCCCCTCGGCGACGGTGCTTTCGAAGGAAGCGGGGTCGTCGATAAGAGTAAGGCTCCATATTTGACAGGACGATCAAGTGATCGAGTGGCTGAACCTAATCAATAGGCTACCTACGTATCCCGAATGGGAATCAAGCCGGTCGTAGTTCGGGTCTTTGACCCTGGAGATGATGGCGTTTTAGGTGCCTCGATCCTGATGAGCGAGTTCTGCAATGCTGGAAAGAAACTCTGCTGGGGATAAGAGATGACCATTTTCGGTCTGATGGCTATCCTCTCTGCTGGGGATAGGAATGACTATTTTCGGTCTCTGCTGGGGATGATTGCGATTTATCGCTTTCCTAGTGATAGCGTCTTAGGTGCCTCAAACCTTGGAGATGGCGTTTTAGGTGCCTCGAACCTTGGAGATGGCGTTTTAGGTGCCTCGAACCCTGGGTGATGATGGCTTTTTAGGTGCCTCGGTCCTTGGGGATGGCGTTTAGGTGCCTCGAACCTTGATGATGATGGCTTTTAGGCGCCTCGAACCTTGATGATGATGGCTTTTTAGGCGCCTCGGACCTTGACGATGATGGCTTTTTAGGCGCCTCGGACCTTAATTTGAAATGGCCTTTCGGTGGACTTCGTCCGCCGAAGGAGAGGGTGACCGTTTTGGTCGAGGGGCTGGACCTAATGATAGGCTACCTACGTATCCCTAGTGGGAATCAAGCCCTTTCGTAGTTCGAGATCTTCTCGAGATTTCGTTGGCTTTTGAGATTCCGTTGACTTTGCTGGGGATTTTGTTAGCCTTTGCTGGGGAAAATCAGACGTATTTGTCAGGGAAATCGGCCTTACGTTTTACTGCCGGGGATGATTTTGATGAAAGATACGGGATTCCGTTATCTTTCTCGGGGAGATCGGTCTTACGTTTTACTGCCGGGGACGATTTTGATGAAAGAAACGGGATTCCGTTATCTTTCTCGGGGCACTCGGTCTTACGTTTAACTGCCGGGGACGATTTTGATGAAAGAAACGGGATTCCGTTATCTTTCTCGGGGCACTCGGTCTTACGTTTAACTGTCGGGGACGATTTTGATGAAAGAAACGGGATTCCGTTATCTTTCTCGGGGCACTCGGTCTTACGTTTAACTGCCGGGAATTTCTTGTGAGAGGGTATGAACCTAAATGGAGACTTAGTTCAGGAGTATGAACCTAAGTTGAGATTTGGTTCAGGAGTATGAACCTAAATGGGAACTTAGTTCAGGAGTATGAACCTAAGTTGAGATTTGGTTCAGGAGTATGAACCTAAATGGGAACTTAGTTCAGGAGTATGAACCTAAGTTGAGATTTGGTTCAGGAGTATGAACCTAAATGGGAACTTAGTTCAGGAGTATGAACCTAAGTTGAGATTTGGTTCAGGAGTATGAACCTAAATGGGAACTTAGTTCAGGAGTATGAACCTAAGTTGAGGTCTTGTTCAGGGGTATGAACCTAAATGGAGACTTAGTTCAGGAGTATGATCCTAAGTCGGGACTTGGTTCAGGAGTATGAACCTGAGCTGAGGTTTCGTACCTGATGGAGGCTATTTGAAGGTGTTCTTGCTGGGGAAGACTCGGGCTTACGAGAACCATCGGGAAGAAAGGTGATCAATGTCGGTCAAGTGGATGGACCTATGGTAGGCTACATGGTTTGTCACCCAAGGATTGACTGTATCTGGGGGTCACCCGAGGATTGACTATTTTAGGGAAGTCGTCCTAGAGATTGACTGTATTTGGGAGTCACCCGAGGGATTGACTATTTTAGGGAAGTCGCCCTATGGTTTAACTATTTTTGGGAAGTCGCCCTATGGTTTGACTATTTTTGGGAAGTCGCCCTATGATCTGACTATTTTTGGGAAGTCACCCTATGGTTTGACTGTTTTTGGGAAGTCGCCCTATGGTCTGACTATTTTTGGGAAGTCACCCTATGGTTTGACTATTTTTGGGAAGTCGCCCTATGGTCTGACTATTTTTGGGAAGTCACCCTAAGATTTGATGATAATGTTCTTTTAGAAAAGTAGTTGACTAAGATATGCTTTCATACCTGTGCTGTGCTTACCTGTAGTTGCCGAAGGACCGAGGCTACTACCGATGTTGATGAAGAGTTGTTAGGTTGCCGTTCGTGGGACGGTTTCGCCGACGATTTGCCGTCTTTGGAAGCATTTTGACCCGAAGGAGGAGTTTGGTTGAGCCCGCATCTTGCCGGTGATCGTCAACCTTGTAGAGGTGGCCGAGCTTGTATTCACATCGGGACTTCTTGCTTTTGAGAACTTGGTGTCTCCGACCGCATCAGATTTGAGAACTTGGCGTCCCCGACCGATTCGCATTTTGAGAACTTGGCGTCCTTGATCGATTTGTATTGAGAGCTTGGCGTCTCTCGACCTTCTTGCCTTGGAGAACTTGGCGTCTCGACCGATTTGTATTTGAGAGCTCGCGTCCCCGACCGTGACTCCTCCGACTTTGTTTTGAGACTTCTCGACCGATTTGGAGAACTTGGCGTCTCGACCGATTTGTTTGAGAACTCGCGTCTCGACCAATTTGTATGTGAGAACTTGGCGTCTCGACCGACCGGCATTTTGAGAACTTGCGTCTCCGACCGAACCGTATTTGAGAACTTGGCGTCTCCGACCGAACCGTATTTGAGAACTTGGCGTCTCTCGACCGAATTGTAGACACCGGAGGTGGTCTTCATCGGGGGCCGTTTTCATCCATTTGTGGACATTGGAGGTCGTCTTTAGCAAATTGCGACGCCGGAGCTTGTCTTTGCCAAACCGTAGATGTTGGAGGGCGTCTTCATCCATTGGAGGTCGTCTTTGGTGAAGATCATCCTTGCCGAAAAAGGGGGATTTGATTTCACGTTTGAATTCCCGCATTCGTTAGTGAAGAGGAAGATGCATATATGGCATTCATGATGACAGATGCATGCATGGAACCAAAATGATTATGGGATGATGCATTTACTTGCTTTCGAAGATGCACTTAGCCTAAGCTTCGGCAGAAAATTATGATTTATGATCTTCGATGATTTAGGATTATTCCTATTGACTCAAGTTTTGTGCATGCTACATGAGCCCTTGGGAGATTTTTAGTGGGGATGCATGGGTATGGAGACCGCTTGGAACAGATTTTGAGCAAGTGGGGGCGAGACCTCTCGATCGCGATTTAAACCGCGGTTGTTGATGAGGTTTTGTTAATAGTATCACATGGACCTCAACGAGATTGGATTCTGGACCCCGGTCCGGGTTGACAATTTCCCTCTCAATCTTGGTCATTTGAAGCCGATGCCGATGTGCTCTAGGGCGCGTTGATATGAGTGAAATCTCTTTCATTTGGGTGAGCCGTGACTTTGGCCGAAACTTTGCTCTGAGAATGATTTGATGAAATTGCTAATGCCGGAGAAACCCCGATCTTGAATTCCGATGCTACGGGAAGCCGCCGTGTACCACGTTCGAAGCCGAAATTCTTTCTTGCCTTGATAAAATTCGGGTCCGAAAGACCATCTTGACAAAGCCCCTGATCCCGAGTAGGCAAAGTCCGGATTTTGAAGAAGCGACTTGGCGAGTCTATCTCGTAGTGAAGAAACCAATGTGGTCCCAAAGATGACTATATAAGCCCCACCTTGAAGAGCTACTATAGGAGAACCCGGGAGAACCGCTTAGCAAGCCCCAAAGATGAAGAAATTCAGAGCGCCTTATTGCCGACAGAGTTATCATGTGACCGAGGGGGACCCATCTTTTCGCACCTTAGTCAACCGCCATCGGACAAGACTCGAAATGTTTACGTGCAGGGCATATCTTTTGAAAGGTGGGAATGTTTCCCGAATTTGTGTATGACACTCTCGCTTTTGGTTTGACTCTTTTGAGAGAGTATAAGCATCACAAGGTGTGGAAAAGTGTATGGAGGCCCCCGCAGACGTAAAGACAATGTTTGGCTCTATTTTCCTATGATGTAGAAAGAGAAGACTTGTCGAGACACTTGAAAACTTGTCTTATTCATGATGATCACAAGGCCGCTTAAAACCCTTTGTTAATGTTCGGTTATTCAACTCCTAATTCGATATGAACAAATATTTTGATTAATCACAAGGAGAAGACCAACCGATATCGGGAATCAAGCTCGGAAGGGCGGAAAGTATATAGGGACGATCCTTGATGAGACCGGATTTTTTTTTTTTTGAAATTTGTTTGTGATTTCGACCGACCAATTTCTCGGTTGCCTACGTTCCTCCATTATGAAGAGCTCAGTCGCCGTAGTTCGGGTCTATCCCGAATGAAAAGAGAACGAATGTTGAAATTCGAGGGTCCGAGGACCTTTGGGGATTTTGAGGATTGAATAACATATCCCCTTAGAGTGTCCATGAAAGACACGGATGCGAAGCCCCAGTGGGACATCCACGGCAAGTGTTTGTGAGGAGAAATGAAATATGCTCACATGAAGGGAAGGGTTGAATTTGCACAGTCTTTGATTGGTAATTTTGGACCAAGATGGATTAGATTCCAATTTTAAGCAAGCAATGAAGCATTAATTTGATCCTGACATCGAGGATATTAGAATGAAACCGCTATCCGATAGGACCGTAGTTGGGTTTCCGGCTTCGATCGCCCATCGGGTGATTTTGGGAAATTTTGACCTCTTAAGATGAGAGGTCGGCCGGGCCTTTTGCCGACCGAACCTCTAAAGATGAGAGGTTGGCTTGTAGGGACGTGTTTGGGAAATATATGGCGGGGAAGATTGATTGCCTCTAAGAATGAGAGGTCAAATTTTGACTTTGGCCAAAGGCGAGGGTAATAGGAGTATCCTCTAAAATAGAGAGGATGGCTTGGGATTGATTTAAGGTAATGGTGAGAGGAAGTCCAAGCTATCGACAACTTTTTGCGATCTTGCGAGAATTCAGCTCCTTTTGATCATTGAGAAGTCTGGGACTTTTGAGGACCGACGCTCTTCTTTTTTTTTTTTTTGTTTTTTTTTTTTGTTTTTTTTTTTTGTTTTTTTTTTTTTTTTTTTTTTGTTTTTTTTTTTTTTTTTTTTTTTTTTTTTTTTGACTTGGAAAGCCTCCCGAGGAGTTGAAGATTATCTTTGTCCTTCCTTCATGGCTTGAGATATTTTGCGCATCGCCGACTCTCGAAGCTAAACTCTTGGGCTCGCTTGGACTTTCTCTCGCATGGAGCAAAAATGATGGCTAAACCGGGTTTCAAAACACGCCGATCTTGAAATGAAAGGGTAGTGTTTAGTGAGGGTGAGGTAATGGCTTTCCTATGGGTGAAAGGTTTCAACCGCAATCCCTACCGGATGATCTAAACGAGATTTAAGTCTTCATTGCTTGCTTAAACTTTATATGAGAAAAGATCCATGCAAATTCATCGAGCAACGAGATGATGATGATGAAAGGGATGTGAGCATATGAGATGCAAGATGGGAGTTGGTAAGCCCCCATTTGAGAAGGATATCAATTGGTTTTCTCACTCCGATTAGTTTAAATATTAATCATTTTCGAAGAATTAGTGGTTGAGCAAAGACAAGTGATCATTTTGGATAAAACCATTTCAATTAAGTGTAACGTGGGTGCGCAAGTGATGTCTCGAGTCTAGCAAGAAGAGAAAAAGACTTATATTAAAAGTTAGGCATTTAACCACTATGTCCAAAATGGACTACAACGACAAATGTCCAGAAGGACTTAGGTGAAAGAAAAGTACTAGAACCTACGAAGGTTGACTCAAAAGACTATTTTAAAGATAGGTAGCCCCCAATCTAGCCGCTCTTTGCCGTTGAACCATGCATCTATTCTTCGACGCCGGAGACGGAGCTATTGCAGCACCTTTCCATCAGATTTCCTTGGCAATCTCTTTCTTAATCCAACCACTTTCATCGCCCGCGATGGCCGATTCACCGACCTCACAAAGGGGCGAGTCAAATTCCATTATGCCCACAAGTCTTGGATCACCAAACTCGACCATGTTGACACTCATGTTGTTAGGGAGCGGGTTATTGATGGTATTAGGCCCTTCAGCATCTCTAACCTCCCTTGCTCAATCAAATTTTGGATTGCCTTCTTCAGGGGACGCAATCATCCGTCAGTGCCCATGGTACCGATGAAAGGCACAATGCTTGGAGGTATCCAAAGGAGCGTTGGGGTTTCTTGGCCGATAATTATCCAAAGGCCGGAGCAAATCTTCTTTTACCAATCCTCTCGAAGATATCGCTTAAAGGCATTCCAAGGTTTCTCAAGTCTTGGAGCCGGATCCGGATGCATCGGGCTTCTTGGGAACAAAGGAAGTGGCATTGTTACGCCCCGTCCCGCGTAGCCGATCGCCTCGCCTTTAGCGAAAGCGAGAGTAGTGTTGGAGGGAGGAGCCCGATATCCGTAGGCAGGTGTGCAGCAATGGCCGCTGATTGTAAGCCTTTTCAAACTTAGCCCCGAATTAACCATTGCACGCAAGCCGCCGTAGGGAAGTGGCCGAGGGAAGCTCTCAAATGCGGCTTCAAGCATGACCGAAAGATGTCTAACTCGCTTCCTCGTCGAGGGAGGAATGGCCATTTCACCGAGCTTTAAGTTCCACCTCTTATAGAAATCCCCAATATTCTCATTAGTGGCGCCGCATCGTTGTTTGGTGTGTCAACTCGTTTGTCTCCCATTCCAAGTTGGCTTTGTACTTATCTCGTGAAAGTACCGGTAATCTGCTCCCAAGTAGCCCTAGCTTCAGCCGCAATCGGAAAAACCATTTCAAAGCCCCCGACTTCAAAGAGAGACTAAAGTAATCGGCCAACCGCCGGTTTGTGCATCCCTTAGCCTTCATTGCCAAAGTATAGGTGTCCAAGTGAGTTTTAGTGGCATGCACTCCCGTCAAACAATTCCAGAGCGGGCATCACAAACTTGTGAGGCAGGGGGACAATCGAGTCGGGATCTCGTAGGCCGAAGAGCTGTTCTTTTGGCGGTCAATTCAGCAATCTCGTGCTTTCATTTCCTTGTGTTGCTCCATAAACCAAGCCAATTGGGGATCCAAAGGTGGAGCCATAGCTGCTCAAACCAGCTGATCGAGCCGAAGAGAGGAGTTACCACCGGCGGCACACCGGTGGAAGGGATACCATATTCCGGGCATAGGTGAAAACCCGTCCTTGGCCCAAATTACCCCGGGGAGTGTAGGTAGGAGCTTGGGCAAAAGGATAAAACCCAAGGCTTGCCGTTGGCTTTCCATCGGGCAGGAAGGCAGAGGCGACCCGAGGTAGCCTGGATAGCTCGGATTTCCTGAGTGAGGCCCATAAGTAGGCTTGAGTGTGGGCCGCCGTCCCGGATTGTTGAATTGCATGGCCGCTCGTGGCGAAGGTGTGTAACTGTGGGGATACTGCGGTCCCGGTGATTCGGATGACACCGGGATGGAGGCTTGATAACCCATAGAAGTCTCGAGTGAGAAATGGATTTGTGAGAGCCGTGTGAGGAGCAACGAGCTAGTACCATTCTCGAGGTGGGACTCCCGATTGTTGCCCCGAACCAAACCGGGGTGGTATCCCAAACCGTTGCCGTGAAGGTCCGGATTGATTGGTCCCGAACCGAGGTGGGATCCCCATTTGCCGTGGCATTCCTGGTAGCCCCAAGCATGAGAAGATATTCCGTACCGATTTTGTCCCCACCGAGGGACCGGGAATTGGCTCGCCTCGTCTGGGCCGCAGTGGATCCAAAGTGGTCTCGCATTTGGGAGCCGGGCCGACCCAGAGGCCGAGAAGCATGGATTCTCGGTGGTAGTACCGTGGGAGGCCGGTGGTGGCATCCTGGAGTAGTCGGGCCGACCAAGAGTGGGGTTGAGGTCTTCCTCTTCTTCCACGGTGAAGGTGCCATCCGGGCCGAGACCGGCGGCCAGACCATGGCTCTTAATAGCCTCGATAAGGCTATTCAACAGTGCTTCCCGTCGCACTCTCATCTCGTTCTCGCTAACCGATTCCATTGCCGTCTCGTCCGAGGAGTCCCGGAGGCGGAGTGACGTTGTCCCCATCGCTACCACCGATGCAGACATTCTCAAACCCGGAGTTGAAACAAACGACGAAGCCGACGATGCGCTTGACTCTTCCCAACCTGATCAAACGGTGACCCGTGCCCGAAAACCAAGCTTTGTGCGGAGTCATGGGGAAAGACACGAGGGTTCGATGGCGGGAATTGAAGGTGGGTAGGTGTTTGGGCTCAAGGCTCGTGCAACATGCAATTATTTGTTCATGTTTACTTAAAACACGTTTTATTAACCTAATCGGTTGGAAAAGATTGCTCTTTTTTTTTGCAAACTACTCGATTCCCGGATCGTGGCCCCGTCACTACGTCTATAAGCCCCTCGTATTCCACCCGTATTTCGACCTCCCAGGGTGGATGCCCCGGCGAGGGTCCTATAGGGCAAGCGGGTCCCACCGACCGAAAGAAAACGATCCTAGAAGTCTCAAGTGTAATCGAGTCTTAACGAGCATTCGATGTAAATTACGGACAAAGCCGACGTTAAAGTCAAGATCGTGTCCGAGGGCTCGACGAAAAGTCGGCATGATTTGACCGATAAATGTCCGCTATTGATCTTGACTTGTCGTCGCTAAGCCGTAATTAGGCATGGAATAACCGTTAATCCTTGATGACTCTGTCATGCCGGGAGTCGTTGTATAATTTGTGCGCCGAGCCGAAGTCAAGGCGCCGGCCAATATCTTGGTCAAAGTCTCGCGGCGGAAAGCCGGCATGACTTCGACCGATTAGGGACCCGAAAGATATTGAGTCGGTATGCCGACAAAGGCTTGAAAGGAAAGGTCTATACACGTACAGGGCATGACAATGCACTGACTAAAACCAACCGGGTCTCTGACAAAGTGTGTCACTTGACAAGTGCATGGTCGACACGAGGCTCCATGGGATGTTTGGGTAGTCCCGTGCTCATCCGAGAGGCGTAATAAGACCAAACGGACCGCGACAAGGATTTCCTGTTAGGGACGTAGTGTGCGTGTACGGTCACGTGCGCGTAGTGTGCAAGCAGTCTATATTCTTTTTCTGAGTAAAATAGAGATTTTTTTTTTATGTGTCTTAAAAATATGATGCATGATTTATTTTTTTTTGAGAATTTTCTTTCTTTTTTTTTTTGAAAATCCTTTTTTTTTTGAAATTTTTTTTTTGAAATTTTTAATGAGCACATAAGCACGAAACTTCCGACAGTTAGGGACATTATTCCGACAGTCAAAATTTTGACTTTCTCCGAGGCGGCCAAAACAACATGAAGACTGTGCAAAAATCAACACACACACAAAAATGATTTTCAAAGCCGAGACGGAAGCTTGACCCTCAAAAGCTTTTTTTTTTTTTAAAACGGTGATACCGGTACGTGGGATTGTTAGACCACAATTTATCCCCGACTCGTGTTAGGAGGCGATAACGGGAAATTTAGTGGTTTCCACCAATATACCAAATACCATTTTTTTTTAGAAAAAGCTTAGTCCCCAGCGGAGTCGCCACTGTGATGATGTGCATCCGAAAATTTTCCCATTTTTGTTTGAAAAAATCAACGAAACGGAGTCGCCACGCCATTTTAATTTTGAGGGCCAAAACTTTGAAAAAAGCCCGAGATCAGAGATTTAGGTTCGGAGGTCATGTTACGCGTCGGGAAGGACGTTAGTGTGCACCCGACGCGCCTCGTAAAACGAGTCTTCCAAGCTGAAAATCATTTGTGTGTGTGTGTGTGTGTGTGTGTTTTGGCCAAAATAAGTTGAAACTCAGAAAAGTAAAAATTGGGATATCTTTTTAAGACTTTAAACTGATCCCATGATTTTTTGGAAGATTTTTGGATTGAGATTTGGTACTCAAAAGATTTTTGGATTTGAAAAGCAATTCTGCCAGAATGAAAGAAGGCAGTTGACCCTTGACTTTGAAATGGACTTAAAGGCTTCAAAACCTCAGAATCTGGGGAAAGTCCGAGAATGAAAGTTTCTTAAAACACCCTAAATAGGGTTTCTGAAAAGGAACTTTCCATTTTTGAAGTAATTTGAGGGGTCAAAACCTTCTGGAAATCTCAGATGTGAAATCTGGATTTCCAGAAGCTGATGAAATGGCCTCTAAAAGAAAAATTGAAAAAAGGAGTTTTACTTACTCAAAAAATAAAATAAAATTATGTCTGGAAAGCTATGGATGTTGGATACAAAAAGTGTTTTGTAGTCAACATCCAATTCCAAGTTTTACTGGGTCCAAAAAATAGGAAAATGGACTGAGGTCTCAGAACAATGCTACTGGACAGCAAGATGTTCTTGAGGGAAAATGTGATTTTTGGGGGATTTGCATCTATGTTCACCCCATTTTCATCCCTATACTTGATACCACCACTTTTTATTAAGTGGTTATCATATTCAAGTCATCCTTGGGGAATTTATGGGGTTTAAACATGTCCTTTGCAAAGGGAAAGGGGGTTTTGTAAAGATGAAACCAAAGAGAAAGAATTGACTAAAGATCTAAAATGTGGACCACTTGAGATGGTCATTCATGAAGATGAACTTCAAGATGACCATCTTAGGTCAAAACTCAAGTTAAACTAGACATAAAATAAGTCAAAGTAAGAAGAACAAGATGATCAAGAAATCAAAAGAGAATTTTAGGGTTTTGAGAAGGAGGGCTTTACCAATGGTGACACCCTATCTTCCTAGGCTTGGAATTTGACTTGAGGAGTATCAAGATTTGGTGTTTGGCTTGAGGAGTATCAAGGTTTGGTGTTTGGATTTGTGTTTGGAGTGAGATTGGGAAAGATTCAAGAGAAAATGGTGGCAATCTAGAGATTCCCACTGTTTTCTCTCTATATTTCGCCAGAACTTCGTTGCTGTGATCAAAATGTGTTGTGTAAACTGAGAGACAAGGGTTCAATTTATAGGACACTGTGAGAATCAAACGTATCCGCGCGGACAAGGATCGACGCGTGCACCGTTCATCCGCTGCTGGCCGGCTTTTGGACAGGAAGAATAATCTTTTTAAAATTCAAACTGAAGCTGTTTTTCAACTTTCTTAATTCGGATTTTTCTAATTTCTTTTGCTTTTTGAGATTCTTTTCTTGGTTTAACTTAAAGTGGCAATCCCTAATCTACCCTCACTTTGTTAGAAATGTTAGGAATTGTTAAAAATGTTAGAAATGTTAAAACTTTCGTTAACTTTCTAACGAAAAAGCTACCGACTCAAATTGGAGTACTTACAAAACCGACAAACCCTTTTCTCTCTCTCTCTCATTTCTCTCATATTCAGCTCCCTCACCGTCTCCTTCAGCCTCCGCCGTCGCCCTCCGGCACCACCACAGCCACAGTCATCTTCGCCCTCAGTCACACTCTCTCTTTCTCCATTTCCTTCACCCTCCATCACTCACAATATGCCTCCCTCTCCCTCTCTATTTTTCGGCCGGCGACATTTATCAATCCGAACAGAGCATTTGAAGCAAAGGATTTTCGGCGATGGCTATGGCTATGGCTGTTCAATTCGTCACCTTTGTTGAGTTTTTCTTTTTGATTTTTTATGTCTCTCCTTCACAAGATCTAAATCAATACTAGATCTGAATTTTTTGAAGTTGCTGGTGGTTGCGGTGCTTGCTGGTGGATCGCGGTGGTTGCTAGTGGTTAGACGGTGGTGAATGGTTGCTGGTGGTTAGACGGCGGTGAATGGTTGCTGGTGGTGAAAGTTTGTGAGGACTGATTTGAGTATAAAAGAAGCTTAGGGGTGCAAAGTGTAACTATTAAATATCAAGGACTGATTTGAGAATAAGAATAGTTAAGGGACTGATTTGAGAATAATAAAAGTTAAGGGACTGATTTAATATATATTTAAAAATATATATTAATATATTTTAAATATATTAATATATATTTTTAAATATATATATATAATTTTTTTTTTAAAAAATGTCAATTTAGCGACGAAAATATCCGTCGCTAAAATGGTTCGAAAATAAAACGACAAATTAAATAGAGACGAAAAATTCATCGCAGATCCGTCGACGTACATATCTGTCTCTAATTTAGAGACGGACATATCTGTCTCTAAATTAGAGACGGAAATATCTGTCTCTAAAACAGCTACAAAACAGCGACGCCCAATTTAGCGACGAACCTGCACCCACGGAATAGCTACGGAACAAATCCGTCTCTAAACACGATTTAGATACGGAATCTTCATTTTAGCTACGAAATTTGCCGTAGCTAAAATCGTTTTTCCTTGTAGTGTCTGGTCTATTTTTGTGCCAACGAAAGTATACCTTAGACATTATATCCGAGGTTGGGCTATTGAGTGCAAATCCATCCGACTTTCCCATTGAACCAAATCATAAACTTGGTTTCACCACAGGTGATCTTTTGGATGACCCATAACTGTTAGTGTTATGTCCTAGGCCTATAGTTGATAGACTTATGTGTTGACATTATTTATTGTTATATGAAAAGTTTAACTATTTGATTATTATATGTTTTGCATATTTATCTGTAATAATCTCCATCTCTAATTATTAAGTGAATAATTAGTATAAATGTTAATGGATAATCATATGATGATTATATGCATAGAGATGCACATTAAATTTATGGGTACTTGTTAGAGAACAAGTGACAGAACTTGACCCGTATGAGATTTATGTCATGGTCAAATGTCATAATTAAATCTCATATGGTCACTTCATTTAGTCCCTAGACCTGAGATTATCATGACCTTACATATGATGGAAGTCATGTTTTGATTTTAGTCAAACGATATCTTAACACGATATTTATAAAGGCTAATTTTGGCATGATCGGATTCATGATGGGAAGGATGATAAGTCAAAGATGGAATTTGTCCCTCGAAAGAGAGATGTTTTGCTTGGGCCACTTGATGAGTGATAATGATGAAAGTGTATGGCCATACCCCAATGTGATTGGAATTATCATTATACTCAAGATCGAGAAAGCATTGAACAAAGACAAGTTGGCGTGGACCATGACTTGTGTTCAATATAACATCGCGAGACAAAGGGAGAAATGGAAGTGTACCATTGGAAACGTGAACTCTTACGTTATATTATTTGGGTAGACATAATGGCTTGCTAGAGTCAGCTTATATCTTATGAGGGTCGATATGATCGAACTCATTGCCAACATAATATAATCCTATTGGGTCACACACAACTAGAATGAATTGATTAAACCAGAGGAAGAATGATTGAGATTCCTGATGTGGCATATGTCATCGCGCGACACAACTTGGCCATGGGCTTCTTGTGGTCGTGCGACATCATAAGCCTAAGGTGGTTTTGACAGACAGTTTCCTAATTTGATTAGGAAGCATATAACAATACTATTTTAGTATAAATATAAGGTCTGTGAAACCCTAAAGAGCTAGCCGAAATTCTGAAAAAGAAAATCACAAGCAAAAGTTCTTAATATTCTTCAAGGTTTATGATCTAGCAATCATCAAGAAATCGTTCTTGGTTCATTCAAAGGTGTGGATACCATAAGAGGGTCTTCGCTCGTACAACGATCAAGGCCTAGAGTTCGAAGTTTGTGATTCAATATCACATCAAAACACTGTTCGATAGCTCAAGAACGGAAAGCGTTCAAGGTTGGTTATTTCTATATCATAGAATTCAATTTAAATTGTATAGAACGCATCCTAGGCTCTTGGGTTTTGTGTTATTAGATACTTAATTCTGCTGCGCATGGACCCATAAAACCCAACAGTGGTATCAGAGCCCCGTTCGTATGGTTAAGTTTGAATAAACATGCTAAGAAAATTGATATAAATTGTTTATATGGTTTTTTTTTTGCATGTTTTGTATGCGATAGTTTGATTGTTTTTGAAGCAATATGCCTAAATCATGTTCTATTCACTTCGAATTAAATCTGTTAAAAGTTGTTTATATGATTTAATTGCTATGTGATTAAGAATTGATTGAAATCTGCAAATCTGCAAATCTGGTATCAAGGTGTCACGTGACATAGGCTACATGTGTCACGCGACCAAGGATGCCAGTGTCACGCGACAGAACATGCTTGTGTCACCCGACAAAGCTTGCCTCTGTCACGCGACAAAACTTGCCCAATCTGGGCAGAATCAGTTTGTTACATAATCCTGCTAATACATGAATGCGTTTGCAATATGATATGTTTATGTCTTAATCTGGATGCTATAAATTTCTGAAAACTAAGTTTATAGGGCTATGCTAGATTAATTCATTGTTTATGCATGCTTAGTTAATTAAAATATGATTTTATTAATTGTTGCGATGCATGAATTATGTGTTCTTACGTGTTAAGAATTTTGTTAGATGTCTAGTTAAAACATCATATTGTAATTTCCTAAATGTTTAAATTGAAACATTGAAATTTTGGTTTTCTGATTGTTTATGAGAAACAAGTCATTTTACGCAAAATTTAAAAGGAAACTGACTGTTTATATAAAGTATTGATTATGTTGCAAATCAGAGCTGATTTCTGATTGTGCATGTCTAGGAGAGTTCTGTCGAAGGAGAGATTTGGTACTTAAGCAGTCCTTGTGGCTCACCTATCTTCCTGGGAACTTACCTGGTGCACAATTATGACTATCTTTGCTGATGTGCTTATGGTCTACTTTAAAGAACCTTCATTTAACTTTTAAGTTCTTTATGCCAATTCATGATTAAAACACTTGAGACCATTCGGATAGTTTTGGGTAGGCTTGCCATAACAAGGTACTTTGATTCCATTCGTTTGCGAGCAAGATGAGGAAATGGTGGTTCCTATACGTTTAAAGTGAATGAACTTAATTGGGTTATCAAAATGGTTTTGGACCCAAGGCATAAGATGAGATTAAAATATGCTTAGACATATGATGTCTTGAATAAATCTCATAAAAGATCTAAGAGTCATATATTCCCTCCGTCCCGCCCGAAAAGGCACAAATTTTCTTTTTGGGTGTCCCATTTAAAAAGGCACTTTCCCAAA
Source organism: Adenophora triphylla var. japonica (assembly GCA_022495995.1). NCBI lineage: Eukaryota > Viridiplantae > Streptophyta > Magnoliopsida > Asterales > Campanulaceae > Adenophora > Adenophora triphylla. Next base: position 677,696 of record JAFEMH010000461.1, on the reverse strand, counting down.
ACGAAAAGTTTTTATTACTATTCCACCCACTCATTCTCTCTCCTACTTTACTTTTACACTCACAACATTCCCTCTCCTAACTATTCCTCCCACTCATTCTCTCTCCTATTTAATTTTTCATACTCACAACATTTAAACTTTTTCTCTTTCCTACATCATTTTCCTTAATTTGCGTGCGAGGTTGGTTTTGTGCCTTTTCGGGCGGGACGGAGGGAGTATGTGATATGATTGATGTTTCTACCTAATTAATTTAGTTTTGAGCGGTTTTCCATAGCAAACTTGAAATTAAATTAAAGTTGGATCTTAGCCCATTAAATGTAAATTATGCTTATTTGCATTGGAAGGTGTATAATTTAGTGAGAGCATTTATTTTCATGTAAATGCATTATACTTCTCATATAATATGCTTACTCATATGTGTTCATATTTTATCCTTATCTTTTTGTAGAATAAATGGCATCAAACAATAATCATCTGTCACTGCGATCTGTCCTTGAGAAAGAAAAGTTGGAAGAGAATGGTACAAACTATATGAATTGGATCCGTAGCGTGAGAATTGTTCTAAGGCAAGAGGAGAAATTGTACGTTCTCGAGGAACCTATTCCACCTGAACCTGCTGCCAATGCTACTAGGGCAGTGAAGGATCAATATCTGAAGCATAAGCCTGATGCTACTGATGTTGGTTGCCTCATGCTCTCCGCCATGTGCAAGAGCCTTCAAAAGGATCTTGAGCACTTGGGGATAGTTGATCTAAACAATCGACTGATGGAAATGTTCCAAGTTCAAGCAAGGCAAGAAAGGTATAACACAGTTAAGGCCCTAACCTCATTCAAGAAGAGTGAAGGACAAGCTGTTGGTCCCCATGCTCTTAAGATGAAGGGCCACATCGAACATCTTGAAAGGCTCGGTTTTCCAATTAGCCAAGAGTTGGCTACTGACATGATATTGAATTCATTGCCCGAAGATTTTAGTAATTTCATAATGAACTATAACAAGGGGCATGAATAAGAACCTTTCCGAGTTAGTTCAAATGTTGAACACTGCGGAAACCAATATTGTCAAGAAGAAAACCGATCAAGTGTTGATGGTTAACAAGGGGAAGAGTTTCAAGGGTAAAGGAAAGGCAAAAGTTGCTAATCCTAAGGCAAATGTTGTCAAACCCAAAGAGGGTGCCAAACCTAAAGAGGCTAAGCCCAAGTCCCAAGAGGACGCAGTCTGCTTCCATTGCAATGAGATTGGACATTGGAGGAGAAACTGCTTAAAATACAAGGAAGCACTCAAGAAGAGCAAAGGTGTTGCTTCGACTTCAGGCATCTTTGTTATAGATATATTCCTATCTACTTCTAGTTCTTGGGTATTGGATGCCGGATGTGGATCTCACATTTGTCTAAATGTGCAGGGTCTAAAGAATAGAAGGATGCTTAAAGATGGTGAAGTGAACCTACGTGTGGGGAATGGAGCAAGAGTTACTGCATTAGTCGTAGGAACTTATGAAGTTACTTTACCTAGTGGACTAATACTTGTTTTGAACAATTGTTATTACGTTCCAGCTTTAAGTAGGAATATTATTTTGATTTCATGTTTGGATAATGAAGGTTTTAATTTTCTTATATGTGATAAGAAGTTTTCCATTTACAAGAGTGATATTCATTATTGTACTGCTATTTCATTCAAAGGCCTTTATATCCTTGATGTTGAAAATCGTGATAATGATGTCTATAATATTAACAAGAAATCTAAACCCAATAATGTAAACCACACTTACTGGCATTGTCGTCTTGGCCATATAAATGAGAAACGCATTTTTAAACTCCACAAAGATGAATTTTTAGACTCACATGATTATGAATCGTATGAGACATGCGAATCTTGTTTACTTGGCAAGATGACCAAGGACCCATTTACCAAAACTGGTGAAAGGGCGGGCGACTTATTAGGCCTCATACATACCGATGTGTGTGGACCTATGAGTAGCAATGCTAGGGGAGGATTTCAGTACTTCATAAATTCACTAATGATTATAGTAGATTTGGATATGTTTATCTAATGAAACATAAAAGTGAATCGTTTGAGATATTTCGAATATTTCAAAATGAGGTGCAAAATCAACTTGGCAAAACTATTAAGGTACTTTTATCCGATCGAGGTGGCAAATATTTGAGCCAAGAATTTGACAGTCATCTTAAGAGTTGTGAAATCGTTTCTGAACTCTCTCTACCCGAAACACCACAATGGAATGGTGTGTCTAAGAGGAGGAATATAACTTTGTTGGACATGGTTCGTTCTATGATGAGTCAAGTTGAGCTTCCTTTATCCTTTTGGGGACATGCACTAGAAACTGTTGCTTTCACTATAAACAGAGTTCCTACCAAATTGGTTCAAAAGACCCCATATGAGATGTGGCATGGAAGAAAACCTAGTTTGTCTTTCATGAAGATTTGGGGTTGCGATGCATATGTCAAGAAGCTAACTTCTGACAAGCTAGCACCTAAGTCTGATAAATGTGTTTTCGTGGGTTATCCTAAGGAAACTAAAGGATACTATTTCTACAACCGAAACGAGAACAAAGTGTTTGTTGCTCGGAATGGTACCTTCTTAGAAAAGGAGTTTATTCGCAAAGGAACCAGTGGGAGTAAAATAGATCTCGAAGAAATTCTAGAACCCGAAAATAACATAAAACCAATGGTAGAAACTGAGCCAAGTTCACAAGTAGTTGTGAAACCGGTTCAAGATGCATATGTCCTTCACCGAAGTGGTAGGTCACGATCCGAACCCTAGAGATATGGATTTCTCATTATGGAAAGTGACAAAGTGGAGTTAATCGAAAACGATGAACCTACTTGCTATCAAGAAGCGATGTCCTCTCCTGATTCGGAAAAATGGCAAGAGGCCATGGAGTCCGAATTACAATCCATGGCTGATAATCAAGTTTGGAACTTGATTGATCCATCCGAAGGTGTAAAAACCATAGGGTGCAAATGGGCCTTCAAGAAAAAGACCGACATGGATGGGAAGGTGCACACCTATAAGGCTAGGCTTGTAGCTAAGGGATATAGGCAGATTCATGGTATCGACTATGATGAAACCTTTTCGCCTGTAGCTATGCTTAAGTCTATTAGAATTTTAATTGCCATAGCCGCATATTATGACTTTAAAATATGGCAAATGGATGTCAAGACATCTTTCCTAAACGGGAAGTTACTTGAGGATGTATACATGATGCAACCTGAAGGTTTTGTTAGTCCAGAAAATTCTAACAAGGTGTGTAAGTTGCAAAGATCCATTTATGAATTGAAGCAAGCTTCTAGGAGTTGGAATCTACGTTTTGATGAAGCAATAAAAGAGTTTGGCTTTATCAAGAATGAAGATGAACCTTGTGTATACAAGAAAATTAGTGGGAGCATAACACTATTTCTAGTGTTGTATGTCGACGATATCTTACTCATTGGAAATGACATTCCTGCACTACAGACTGTCAAGTCTTGGTTGGGGAAGTGTTTTTCAATGAAAGATATGGGCGAAGCTGCGTATATCCTTGGTATCAAGATCTATAGGGATAGATCTAAAATGATGATTGGTTTAAGTCAAAGTACTTACATTGACAAGGTTCTTAGAAGATTCCAAATGGAAAATTCTAAAAGAGAAAACTTGCCAATGTTGCATGGTATATCTCTTAGCAAGACTCAAAGTCCTAAGACTAATGATGAGTGAAAGAGAATGAATGGTATTCCATATGCTTCGACAATTGGGTCTGTCATGTATGCTATGTTATGTACTAGACCCGATGTCTCGTATGCTCTAAGCATGACGAGTAGGTACCAATCGGATCCCAGCGAACCACATTGGATAGCAGTTAAGAATATCCTCAAGTACTTACGAAGAACTAAGGATGTATTCTTGGTATTTGGAGGAATGGAAGAAGATCTTGTAGTAAAAGGCTACACAGATGCTAGCTTCCAAACCGAAAAAGATGATTTCAGATCGCAGACAGGATTTTTGTTTACGCTGAATAGAGGCACTATTAGTTGGAAAAGTTCCAAGAAAAGTACCGTCGCTGATTCTACAACCGAAGCTGAGTACATAGCGGCATCTGATGCAGCTAAGGAAGCTGTTTGGATCAAAAAGTTCATTAGTGATTTAGAAGTCATTCCAAGCATCAAAGATCCTATTGAACTTTATTGTGATAATAATGGTGCCATTGTACAAGCAAAGGAACCAAGGTCACACTAGAGATCCAAACACATACTTCAACGTTTTCACATTATCCGAGAGATATGCGAAAGGGGAGACGTAAAGATATGCAGAGTAGACACTAATGACAACGTGGCGGACCCATTAACTAAGGCTCTCCCGCAAGCTAAGCATGATGATCATGTTAGGTCCATGGGTATTCGATACATGGAAAATTGGGCCTAGTACAAGTGGGAGATTGTTAGTGTTATGCCCTAGGCCTATAGTTGGTAGACTTATGTGTTGACATTATTTATTGTTATGAAAAGTTTAACTATTTGATTATTATATATTTTGCTTATTTATCTGTAATAATCTCCGTCCCTAATTATTAAGTGAATAATTAGTATAAATGTTAATGGATAATCATATGATGATTATATGCATAGAGATGCACATTAAATTTATGGGTACTTGTTAGAGAACAAGTGACTGGACTTGACTCGTATGAGATTTATGTCATGGTCAAATGTCATAATTAAATCTCATATGGTCACTTCATTTAGTCCCTAGACCTGAGATTATCATGACCTTACATATGATGAAAGTCATGTTTTGATTTTAGTCAAACGATATCTTAACACGATATTTATAAAGGCTAATTTTGGCATGATCGGATTCATGATGGGAAGGATGATAAGTCAAAGATGGAATTTGTCCCTCGAAAGAGAGATGTTTTGCTTGGGCCCCTCGATGAGTGATAATGATGAAAGTGTATGGCCATACCCCAATGTGATTGGAATTATCATTATACTCAAGATCGAGAAAGCATTGAACAAAGACAAGTTGACGTGGACCATGACTTGTGTTCAATATAACATCGCGAGATAAAGGGAGAAATGGAAGTGTACCATTGAAAACGTGAACTCTTACGTTATATTATTTGGATAGACATAATGACTTGCTAGAGTCCACTTATGTCTTATGAGGTTCGATATGATCGAACTCATTGCCAACATAATATAATCCTATTGGGTCACACACAACTAGAATGAATTGATTAAACCAGAGGAAGAATGATTGAGATTCCTGATGTGGCATATGTCATCGCGCGACACAACTTGGCCATGGGCTTCGTGTGGTCGTGCGACATCATAAGCCTAAGGCGGTTTTGACAGACAGTTTCCTAATTTGATTAGGAAACATATACCAATACTATTGTAGTATAAATATAAGGTCTGTGAAACCTTAAAGAGCTAGCTGAAATTCTGAAAAGAAAATCACAAGCAAAAGTTCTCAATATTCTTCAAGGTTTATGATCTAGCAATCATCAAGAAATCGTTCTTGGTTCATTCAAAGGTGTGGATACCATAAGAGGGTCTTCGCTCGTACAACGATCAAGGCCTAAAGTTCGGAGTTTGTGATTCAATATCACATCAAGACATTGTTCGATAACTCAAGAACGGAAAGCGTTCAAGGTTGGTTATTTCTATCTCATAGAATTCAATTTAAATTGTATAGAACGGATCCTAGGCTCTTGGGATTTGTGTTATTAGATGCTTAATTCCGCTGCGCATGGACCCATAAAACCCAACAATGCTTTAGACGTTTGGTTGGCTGTCACATTTACTTAGCAGTAACCCAACCTGATTTAGCATATTATGTTCATATTCTGTCTCAATTTATGAAGGAACCTCGCAAGGATCATTGGGATGCGGCATTGCGGATTGTGCATTATCTCAAATGCACACCTGGTTAGGGAATTCTTCTTCGAGCTGATAGTGAGCTCACGCTACAAGGATGGTGTGACTCGGACTGGGCAACTTATCCTGTTACTCGACGCTCTCTTTTCGGGTGGCTTGTGTTTCTTGGTCATTCCCCTATATCTTGGAAGACGAAGAAACAATCTACTGTGTCTCGTTCTTCTGCCGAGGCCGAATACCGGTCTATGGCGGCCCTTTCTTGTGAATTGAAATGGTTGAAAGGATTACTGTTAAGCTTAGGTGTTCATCATCCCAAGGCGATTAATATCTTTTGCGATAGCCAGCCGGCTCTACATATTGCTAAAAATCCTGTATTTCATGAACGTACAAAGCACATTGAAATAGATTGCCACTTTGTTCGTGATGCCATTTCGGATGGCCTTATCTCTCCTTCCTATGTTCCTACCAAAACGCAGCTGGCGGATATTTTTACTAAAGCACTTGAAAAGCAACAGTTTGATTTTCTCGTTAGCAAGTTGGGCATTCTTAATCCCCATGCTCAACTTGAGGGAGGGTGTAAAGAAGCTACTGTTGATGAAGCAAAGTTACTGGAATCGGGGAGCGTCCGCTCCTAAATGACCAAATCTGCATAAAAGTTTCTGGAATTAGGGAGCGTCCGCTCCCAAGAAGGGGGAGCGTGCCCTCCCAGTGCCGGCCTGTTAGTTTCCTATTTCAAATAAATGTTTGTTTTAGGCTTAGAATTTTATTTTGAGTAGGTCTCTTTTCCCTATTCTATTGTAACCTATATATTCAGAAGTTGATCAATAATAAAGCAAGTTGAAACCCTAAATTATTTTCCTACAATTTCCTTTGGGAATTTGACGCGATTGGGACAAATCACTTTTCAAATTAAATTAAAATGACCCAAAAATTCTTATTAAATAATTTATAATGCAATATTAATATATTCACTTATATATAAATATAATATTGTATATATGATATAAGATGATGAAGAAACTGAAAGAAATTGAGCGTCTAGGAATGACAAGTGAACAACACTTGTATCTCGTGTGAGTCCTGGTGTGATAGCACCAACACTAACACCAATACTAAAGCAGCGGAATAAACAATTTCAATTGAAGTAAAACACCTAATTAACACTCATCTACAACAACTTGTTGTAGACAATAAAAATATTCTCTTATTAAGATTAATCACGAATTGGTTTACACCAATTTGCTTCAAGAGAAGAACAAAATAATGATATAACCAAACTGATCTCTCACACTTTAGGACTCTATTGATCTATAAACCTTCAGCAATATAGAGTCTAAAAAACTGCACTGTTGAATGAGCTATGCGGCTTGTATTTATAGGCAAAGAATCCTTGTTTGTAGAAGTTGATTTGTTTGAGGAGATCTTCTCCAAATAGACTTCTATCTTCCTTAATCAACCAAAGCATTCCTTCCTTATCATGGACTCTTTCCTTGTGTGAGTGATCCTACAAAATAACCAAAATATACACTAAACATATCTAATATTTGATTAGTAGGTTAGTCAATAAAATAAATGTAATTACACTATAAATAATTTACCTAAATTAATTAATATAAAGAAAGTAACAAATCTTAATTTAAGTCAACCTTTGACTTGTCAATGTGTGTGAGACATCACACACTTTCAATCTCCCCCCCTGATTTGTTGCTTTCTGGTCAAAATAGATCATAAGCCAATAGCATTCATAAACTAATCATTAAATTTCAAAAACTCCCCCTAAATAGCAAATGTTATGACATTTCAAAAATATAAAGAAAATAGACACCATTGTTCCTAAACAGAAACAAACATAAAGCAAATCAACACCATTGTTCCTAAACATAAACAAACATAAAGTATATATTGTTTTTGTAAACAGTACAGAGTTCATAACAAGCTTTCAACCAGCCTTTTCCACCTCTGCCCTTGTTTCATTCAGAAGTTCCCAACGAAAGATTTGACTAATGTCATCAAACACTTGGCTTGTACTAGTTGATGCTCCCCCTTTTTGATCAGAAAGGTCAGCCTTAGCTGCCAACAACCTGTTTCTTCTGTTAGAAATTTCTTTAAACTGCACCCTTGCTTGAAGCATAGCCTTTGCAAGGTACTTGATCTCCTCATCATAAATAACAGCCGGATCAATTTGTGGCATAGGAGATGCGATAACATCATCACCAAAATTAGCCATATCATCTTCTTCATCATGAAGATCAGTAGATGGATCATCTGAAAATACTACTGGCAGATCAACAGTACGCTTGGTATATTCTAGAACTGGTTGTATCCTAAAGGGTTCAACCTTCTCCCATAACCTGTCTGAATGCATAATATCCACCCCTTGTTTTAAGTATAAGCCAGAGATTAAACAGGGGAAAGGGAGATCGAAAGGAATCTCTTTCTCAGCAAATTGGACTATGCTCCCAAACACTATATCTCTAAGGTTAAACTCCACACCCTTGAAAATTCTATAGCTAAGGTCAGCATGGGCTGTGGTGATGGTGTTTCGGTTGGAGGTAGGTTTCCATTTGATGGTAGCAATTTTAAACAAGAACCCACACAGGGAGGTCAGTATAGTGCATTTGTACTGGTTATGCCAAATGAGATCAAGGCCATTAGAGATGGTGGAGGCAATCTCACTTTTTAGTGCCATGCAAGGGATGTTCTGAGGGCTGGGAGTTTGGAGGAAAGAGTTGATCATGGCTGGGGAGAAGGAAATGGTTTTGCCCCTAATGGTCACTTTCTCAAAATTCTCAGATCTAGGATCTTGAATCGTTTGAAGGAGGTTAGCATAAAATTCACACACAAGTGAGGGAAAGAAGCTACAGGGATAGGTCACAGTGTAGAGGAGGCACTTTTCCTTTAGGTATCTGGTCATTCTCACATCATCAAAAGTCTTATCTAGAACCCTCTCGACAATGAATCCCTTCATTCTGAAGAACTCAAACCTATCCCTTACCTCACTAGACATGAATTTTTCAGGAGAGAGAAAACTTACAATGCTCTTGGAGGGTTTGGATCTTGTGGTATGCCTAGACATAGGCATGGAGCTTTCTGAGGCTTGGGCCTTCTTTAAGCTTTTCTTTATTGATGTGGGTGCTTGTGTGATCACATCGTCACCAGCATCTTCCTTCTCAGCCTCCAGTTCATCTCTTCCCAACTTAAATGTCTCATCCTCCGCTTCATTATCATCCGAGCCCATTAGAGGGGCTTGATCAGCAATGGAGGCAGTTGCCTCTGCCTTTGATTTCCTTGAAATCCCTTTGCCCTTCCCTAAATTTAGTAGGGCCTGAAGAGGAACATCATCATCCTCATCCTCTTCATGATGGGTACAGACTGAGGGGAGAGCCCCAACAATTTGTGATAATGGAGGTGTGATGGCAGAGGTAGTAGCAGTAGTGGGGTCGGAGGTAGGATCAGAAATTGTACCTTTAGATGTTGCCAAGTCTTTAGGAGTAACAATGACAAGAGGAAAGATGTCCTCAATATCATGGCTGGCTGAGTCCATAATCTCCTTTGTCGAAGTTCTCAGCTCATCAATGTTTTTAGACCTAGATTGCCGTGGCACTATTTCAAAATCAGCAACTTTGGGGACCTCTGAGTTGCTTGAATCATTGGGGGCTACATACTTTCTATGCCTTGGACCCACATCACCGAATGGTTTGCTCTGCTTTGATGGTGCTGCCTTTGCAGATGGACTGTCGGAGCTTGTTACCGATCCCTTTCTCCTTTTGCATTTTATCTCAGCTTGGGGTTCATAGTCAGAGTCATCCACTTCCAGAAAATCAGGTTTGGCCATGTTTGGCCTAGCCCTAGGGGTATAACCTTCCATGTCAGGTGAAAATCCTTTCTGCCTCAGGGACCAATTCAGACCTTTTTCCATTCCTGAGATAGCCCCAATTAACCGTAGGTCACCCAGATTTTTAGCATCTATCACATTGTCCGGTGCCCAGGTAAGGACATTGACACTGGCGTTGCCTCTGTATCAACAAACAGTTCCACAGCATTGACGATTGGTGCCATTGGCGCCTATGGAGGAGAGACGGTGGTGCTTGAGGGAGTGGATTTTGCAGGTGATGCCATTAACCTGTAGAGAGAGACTAGAAAGAGAGATGTTTTTTCCACAGAGAGATTGGAGAGATAAAGGAGGCGGTGATCAATGGTGACAAGAAGGGTGATATATATGAAGTGATAGCATGAGGCGTTAAAACCTACTAGGAGAAGGACACTTAGGGAGGTATAGATTAAGAGGGAACATAATACCTTGGCATCCGAACAAGAAAACAAACCTCAACCTCTTGGAATTCCTTAGATGATAAGGATAAAGATAAGTTTTATCCCTTGTAGAATTCAAAATCCTTTTCCATTTTGTGAATTATACACCTGCCATAAAAATAAAAAGAATTCTCAAATATATACTCCCCCTAAATACATGGACATCATAAATAGGATTCACAATTTTGTTGAGCATAAGATCTTTTAACCAAATAAATTATGAAGAAAAAGATTTGAACAATATTTTCACCAATGACCAGGTTGACCTAGTTTATGACTAAGATAATTATGCATTATGTACAAACACGTTAAGGATAAATCTTAGTTTATGTGTGGTATGGGATGTGATCACATCATGGGACACATCTCCTCTAAGAAAGTCAATGAATTGAATTCTTGTCTTGCTTGGCCTCTAGGATGCACCCACCCATTTTTTATTTGTGGGAAAAGATTTGTGGGTAGCTTTCACTCTTCTTTACCTTCATGGATAGCCCTCTTTCGAATGATCTTGTCAATTTGACCCAAACTTTCGCTTAGTGTCATTTTGATCACATTGAAATAGCTTCATACCAAGAGTGGAGCAGCTGTTTCCCTTAGATTAGGCACCCACCAAGAGACATCCAATAGGATAAATTTAAGTCAACAAATGTTAACACCTTTCAAGAGAAATTCAAAATTCAGAGAGGAGTCGTGTCATAGTGTGAGTACCCCGACCCGAACTCGTGTTTTTGGGTCCGCTTTCCTTGAGTTGCATTTAGTTTTGGGCTCGTTTATTTATTAAAATGCATTTTGGGCCTTCATTATTCATTTATTTATTTATTCACCTTGATCCATTTGATTCTTCCTTGGGCCTGCCTCCCTTCGGCCCACTATGTCCTAAGAATGACAGGTGTCGTCCGATACAGGATGACCCTAAGGCGGTTAACGCCCCATGTCGTACGACATGGAAGGTCTCCTTCAGCATGCCTATAAATAAAGGGCTTTGCTGATCATTTTAAGGGGACTTTGGCAAGTCAGGTTACTCTGCTGAAATAGAGACTCATATTCTCTCTCATACACACACACACTTACCTTCCTCCTCACACACACACATCCAGGTCAAGGTCCAAAGGTGGTCATTCCTTGTTTGTGTTTTGAAGGAGCAAGCACCATACTATTGGTGTCTTTGCTTTGTGGACTACAATAAGTAGACACTAAACCTCCTCTCTCTCTGATTTCATCTTGTTCATTTGTCTATTTACCTTGCATGCTTACATGATTTGATACCATGTGATTATTTGGGATTTTTGTATGATAAAGGTGGTAGAGATGTGAATCATCAATATTCACATCTCCTCACTTCAGATCTGGACATTTAGTGTCATTAGTTACATTAAAGTTTGTATCTTGGTTGATTGTGTTTGAGTTAGGAGGTGATGGCTACATGATCATGGCCAAAAACATGTGATTATTCACATTTGGCCATTAAAGCCATATGATCCTCCCATAATACTCACGTAGGACTGTTATTCTATTGCTTTCAGTTAATATCGTAGCCTAGTTTCATGATTTGATTGATGTGGGATCAATCTGCTGAAGGCACTGATACAAGACACCTATGTCGTCCGACACAGGACATCTCAAGGAATCCTGTGTCATACGACATAGAGATCCCAGAAAGCTGTTTGGCTTCAGTGACTTCAGATAAGCTCAGATTGATTCCCCTTGTGGTTTTAAGCTATGTTAAGTAGTTTTTAGTTCATTTATCACTGTTTGGGTAGTCTGGGATCATTTGGGTGAAATCTGATGATGGAAGCGGCTTATGTCGTCCGAAACTGGATACCCTGGGTGTTCTATGTCATACGACATCCGTATCACAGAAAGTCATTCTTGACTTTATTTACTCCAATCAACCCCAAATTGGTCTTAGACCCTAAACAGTGCTTCTTCATAGTTAAAATAGCCTTGTATTAGCTTTAGATTAGTTTTGGTGGCTTAACCACCCACTTTGTAAGAGGCAATCTGACCAGGACACCCTGTATCGTCCGACATCCCTCTCCTGAGGAAGTCCTGTGTCAGACGACATCCAAAGTCCCTGGACAGATTGTTTCATCCTTTTCTTGTAATTCAAATTTACCAATTGTAAGGGTGTGTCCCCTTTTAATGGCTCACAAGTTATATCCAGTTTCAATATCATTAATGAAATCCAAATTTGCATGCCTTGCTTGTTGACACAAATTGCACACACTTAGAATGATTATAATTGTCCTTGTTTGATTGAAAGTCTCGAAAGAGGCGACGTGGGTGAGCTCTATATTCTCTTCCCACGTCGTAACTTGACCCCCGGACCCATTTTCTCTTAAAAAAGGTTTTTCAATGTTTTCCTTAAAAAATGGCGTGGCGACTCCCAAAAAAAAAGAAAATAAAACAAATTTTAAAAAAAATCAAACAAAAAATGATTTTTTTCGGTGAGCGTTCATTCAGTGGCGACAACATTGAAAAGCTTTTATTTTTAATAAAAAAGGTGATACTTGGTATATAGGTGGAAACCATTAAGCTTCCCGTATCGCTTTCTCACCCGAGGCTTGGGATAAATTATGGTCTAACAATGCCACGTACCGGTATCCTTTTTTTTTTGAAAAAGAAAAGCTTTTTTGAAGAGGGTCAAACTTTCTTTAATCATCTTGGATGATTTTCTCATTCTCTTTGTGTATGATTTGTGTCATTGTGTGCTCCTATGTGCCTTGCCATGCTTATGTGCCTACCCGCTTATTTTGCCTAGATATGATGGTATTTTGGTGGTGGGGTTTCTCCCCCTTTGCTGTTTGTTTTGGCTCTCTGTTGGTGAGAACCCCTGTGTCGGACGACATCCCTTTCCTGGGGAGTCCTGTGTCGGACGACACAGGAAGGCAGTGCAGGGGCAGTTTCAGTTGATCAGTTGGACAGGGCAAAGTGATTCTGAGATACAGTTTCCTTGGAATTTCTTGGCATTTGGGGCAGTCCCCTTTTGTCGTGCTTTGGACTCATTTCTTTTTGATTTTCCTTTTTACATACTTGTAAATATTGCATTTTTTGAAAACTCTTTTTTACAAAAAAGCAAAATCTTTTCATAGAAGATACCTTCACACTACTCGCACACTATCTGCACATAGAGTTAGAACCCTTGGAGTGTACGGACGACATCGCGGACGGTGATGTGTTTCGCCTACGCTTGAGCGCCTAAAGTCCTCCCGGCCTATAGAGTGTTAGGAGCCACACTTGTCCGTGACACACTTTTTACCGTGACCGGTTGGTTTTTGGCAAAATACTTTTCAAAACATTTTCAAACTCGATTTTCAAAATTTTTCTCACAAAGTCCGAGTCGTACTTCGTTTCCAAGGTCTTGGCATACTCTCCCTCTTCATGTCGAATTTTACGACATAGCTTAACGTGAGTACATGTCAAAATTTTGACATGTCTCGACGTAGGTACATGTCAATTTCTTGACTTGGCTTCGCAAGAAGTCATGACGCGTTTTTGACATGTGCTAATGCGAGATCATGTCGAATTTTTGACACGTACTAACGAGAGGTCATGCCGAAATTTCGCCATGAAGCGACGAGAGGTCATGCCGGATTTTTGACTCGAAGTGAGGAGAGGTCATGCCGATTTTTTTCCAGGATTTTACGTGCAAATTGCGGTCTTGTACATCCAAACATACTTTCGACCCTCTCTCCTCCCGAGTCAAGACGTTGTTGACTTAGACTTGGTTTTGAAAATCTTGAGTTTGACTTGTTTTGATTTGTATGCCCTTAGGTTCGTTTTGCTTTTTGATTGGTGGGTTCCACGTGCCCTATAGGACCTCTGTCGGGATTGTCCGTCCTGGGAGTGCAATACAGGTGGAATACAGGGGGTCTATGGACGTAGTGATGGAACCCACTAGTCCAGGAATAGTGTAGAATGCGAAAAAGAAGGTGTCCCCCTTTTCCAACCATTCTTAGGATTAATAAAAATTGTTTTATTTAAATTTTTAATAAGGCATATGCATAAGTCCGTCCCAAGTCTATCCTCTCCCCTACCTAAAACAGTTCTCTCCCCCTTTCAGCGAGCAAGTATTGGGTCAGAGTTCCGGGTGGTCGGTTAATCAGTTTCTCTCCAGTCAAGGATTCGTTTCCAGCAGTCTCAGAGATGGCAGATTCGCAAGTTTCAGCGGGTTTAGGTCCAAATACGGGTGTTGATCCAGCTCAGGGTCAGAATGTCAGTCAAGGTTTGGGGTCGAATCAAGGTCAGAATGTGGGGCCGAACATAGGTTTGAATGCCTCTCCTAGCAGTGGTCATGGCATGGGTCCTCATATGACACCCCCGGGAAGTCCGTTTGTTAATCCTCACCCAGGTTTCAACTTCTCTCAAGAGGCTTCTCTCCGTGCTGCTCTCGAAGCCTCTCGTGCCCGTGAGGAGGCCGGTTGGGCTCGTTATGTTGAAGTGATGCGTATGCAAGGGGTTTCCGTAATCCATCACCCTGATGGGTCGTATAAAGAAGTTAGGGAGGAGCCCGATGTTACTATCACCGACACTGGTTTTGTTTCCCCGTCCTCACCTAGGCAAGGCTATCACAATGTGCCCCCGCCAATCTCTTATGGTGTGCCCAGCTCCTTTCCGATGCCGACTTATGGGAATGTGTCGAGACCTTCCCCCATCCCAGTGTCTACTTATGGCGGGCAATACGGACTGAGAGGCGAGTCAAGATCCTTCCCGAAGGTTAGTGCTCAGGACCAGTTTGTGTTTTCTCCTCAGAATCAGTATGGGCAGAATCAGTTTGGGCAGAATCAGCATAGTGGTGTCAGCCAAGATCAGTTTGGGTTTGCTCAGAATCAGTTTGGGTCGGCTCAGAATCAGTACGGATTCCAAGGTCAGGGTCAGTATAGCAGCGTGGGTCAGCCGCTCAACCCAACCTTTGGCGGTCAGTTTGTTGCTTCTCATGGGTAGCCCACTCAGCATCAGGATGGTCAGTATCGTCTGTCGAGAAGCCAGATTTTCCAGGACGGTATGCCGCAGTATCCCCCGTCCCAGAATTTTTCTCCACCAGTAGTGCAGCCACAGTTTAACGGGTATGATGCTTTTGGGGTAAAAATCCATGGTCCAAGTGAGTTTTATGCGGGTGTTCCAGTGTCATTGCCACCAGCCGCTTTGCCCTTTAACCCGTCAGTTTCCCAGTTTACAGTTCCTCCTCTTGTGACGCCTGTTCAGGCTAGTGGTCCTGTTCCGTCATTGTCATCGACCGCTCTGCCCTTTAATTCGTCAGCTTCTCAGTATGTAGTTCCTCCTTTTGTGGCATCTGTTCAAGCAAGTGGTCCTGTTTCATCCTCCATGGTAGCTCCAACCGTAGGGCAACCCCCATCTTCCGAGGTTTCGAGCTTGAAAGAAGAGTTGAAGTATGTGAAAGAACAGTTGCACAAGATGACTTTTGGGTCAAGCGTGGTCAATTCTGTAGAGCTCAAGGACTCTAAGGCCCTCCCGAAAAACTTTAAGATGCCCCCTATAACTAAGTTTGAAGGCTCCACATGCCCTAAAACTCACGTGAATAGCTATATCATGTCTATGGGTGCCAAAGGGGCCACCGAGGAGATGCTAGCCCTCGACTTTCATTTGTCTCTCGATGATTCTCCTTTGAGATGGTTCCTAGGCCTCAAGCCGGAGGTGAGGGCTACATGGTCCCAAATCAGTGATGCTTTTTTGGAGAAGTACAAGGGAAGTGTCGAGTGGTACACCACTCGTAGTGATTTGATCGGCACTATCCAGAGGCATGACGAGTCCGTAACAGATTTCTATAAGAGGTGGAACAAGAAGCTAAATGAGTTAATTCATCCAATTACCCTATCCGATGAGAAGGCCATATTCCTTTCATGTGTCAAGCCAGCTATTCGGGAAGCCATTGGGCGTGGGTATTACCCAAATCTGCGAGAAATGGTGAGTGCAGGGGCCGAAAGCGAGAATGCCACCTATTCCGTTGTTCCAGCTCCTGTCCCTAGTAATGCTCCAGCTCCCCACTATCGAGTTCCAAGCTCTACCCCTGCTGCTTCGAAGGGTAAGGAAACTGCTGCCTCTAACACCATCAACTATATCCAAGGGGAGAAGGGCCAGTTATCCGGTCGTGGTGGAGGAAGGCCTCAGAAACAGAAATTTGATGATTTAGGGATGCCGATTGAAGAGGTATTTGATGGTTTGATGAGGACAGGAATGATAAAGCCTTTGGAAAACTATCCTACTCCTAACATTCCGGGATTGGATCATAGTTTGAAGTAGTGTTACCACCAGAGCTTGGGCCATACCACTAACAATTGATTTACACTCAAGAGGATCATTCAGGATTTGATCGACCAGCACAAGATTGAGAAGCCGAACGTCGTCAACAATCCTCTTCCCAACAACAACAACAGGGTCAACATGATCGAGTTTGAGAAGAATGAGTTTGTCAATGTCATAGAGTTTGGTGAGGAAGTTTGTGATGAGAGTAAGCTTGTTGTAGGTGAGGCTAGTCCCAATGAGGGTGTGAATGAATTTGAGGTGGTTGTGCCTGTGAACAATGATGTAACCAATGTTGATGGTGAAATGAATGCTTATTTCTGTTATATGTTGTCTTGGGATGATATTCGGGCTGCAGCAAGATCGGCTAATGATGTTGAGCGTGATAGTATTTCTCCCGATTCTCGATCTACTCCCCTCACTTGGGAAGAGATTAAGTGCGCCGCTAATTCAAGCTCGGCGATTACTGCTAATCAATTAAGACAGACGGCTTGGCCATACGCTACGCAGGGACCTCCGTTAAGTTGGTCCGAGTTAAAGGCGGCCGGTGCGGATCATAACAAGGACCACGAGGCTGAGGTTAATTTGCTAACCAGGTCGGGTAAGATGTTGGGGACTGATGTTACCGGGCCATCAGGAAAAGACAAAGAAGCAGCCGTTCTGGAAGTTAGAGACAATAAAGAACCGTACTCCAAGGGGGTAGTCGAGGAGGACTTGACAGGGGACGATCCGATTCTCGTGCAGCTGAAGCGAACCCAGGCCAACATTTCTCTCTGGTCTCTCTTAACTTCTTCTTATCCTCACAAGTTGAAATTGGAGGAAGCCCTATCTAAGACTATGGTGTCTGTAAACTCTACCCCGGACGAGGCTTGCCAACTGATAGGTAGTGCCCAATATGGAAATATCATCACCTTCACGGAATTGGATTTGCCAAAGTTTGGAGCCAACCACAACGAGTCATTGCACATCACTGTTCAATTGGATGGACGTCGGCTTCCCCACGTGATGATAGACAACGACTCAGCCATGAACGTATTACCTGCCCGAATGATGAGTTTGTTGGACATTAAGGCCACCGATTTGAAACCATCCAATCAGACTATAAAGGCATATGAATCCACGTCTAGGATGGTTTTGGGTGTGATACCGTTGACTCTGTGGTTAGGCAAGAAGCCCATGATAGTCGAGTTTCAGGTGGTAGACATTTCGGTCGATTTTTCTGCTTTGCTAGGAAGGCCGTGGCTGCATCAAATCAGAGGGGTCGCTTCAACCCTGCATCAATGTGTCAAGTTTGTCCAAGACGGCGAGTTAACCATCATTTATGGGGACATTATTACTATTGAAGGCACCGATAATGAGGGGAGGCCGGTAATGGAGATTAAGCATGGTGAAGCCAATTTAATGTTGAGCAGTTTCAGGGTCGAGAGCCCAAAATCCCAGATATATATGATTGACTTAACAACCTCCTCCGATAGGATTCCTCCAGTTATGGTGATGATGAGGCGCATGAATTATATTTTGGGGCTTGGTCTGGGTAGACATCAGCAAGGTACCCACAAGTTTGAGGAGTTGAAGCCGAAGAAAGATTGGGAGGGTTTGGGATATGTTGAGAAGACCCCTAAGGACAAAGAGGCTGACAGGATTGAAGCCGCTGAGAAGAGAAAGGCTAGTGCTGCCGGAAAGCCTTATGTCAAACCGAATCTCCGTCCTTACCACCCCTCCTTGGAGAAGTACTTTGTTAGAGAAAAGGGTGATGATTTTGTGTTCCCCGAAGTTCAGTTCGAGAAGGTGAAGGGCCTTACTTCGAGTGACGATCCTGTCAAGGAGTTTATCGTCAACAAGCCTAAAGCTCCAGGGGCTGTGACCACTTTTTGAAAGCCAGTATCATTTCTGGGGAAGTCCTGATTTCACTAATCAGTTCAAGAAGTTGTCTATGGTTGAGCCTATGATTGGCGAAGTCGATGAAGCCAATGAGTTTTATGTGGTCGAAGATGTCGCAGCCTTGTTTGAAGAGGAAGATTTATCGAAAAATGTTGGGGCTGACCCGTTGACTGAAGCACCATTGATCGATTTATGCGAGGAGGCACCGCTGGCAGTTAGGGCTGTAGCTAAGGATCCTTTTGGTGTGATGGACCTTCTGACTGGGGATGTTTATGTACATGTGGTTGATCTTCTGACTGGGGATGATTACGTATCAGTGATCAAGTTTGATGGGGGCAAAGAGATTGATCCGTGCACCTTCATCAGCACTTCAGAGATGCCGCTCCAGAACTGGACTTCCTTCAAGTGGCCGATCGCTAGCCGGGAAGTTATGATCGAGAAGCTCGGGCTGACCCCCCGTCCTGATGTGTCTGAGTCTAAATATGTCCCTGTAGTCTTGAGTCAGTCCTCTGAGTCTCTTGTTATCGAGTTTGAGTCTCTAGATAGGTCTGATACTCTCACGACTGATGATCTTCGCCGTGTCCTTGACTCTGTTTTCCCTTTTGCTCTCAATATAATGGTTGACCTTTCTGCGTATCCCTTATTTGCCACCTTAACGAATGATAAGTTAACTAAAAAAAATCTTAATGATTTAAAAGTGGTTAATAATGATTCATTTGAAGAGGACATAGACTTCTTAGACGAAAACTTTTTAAATGATAATTTAAAGCATGTTTTTGAGCGAGTGGACAATCGGGCCCAAGCTGCCGATGAAGTATTGACTACGGTGAATTTGGGAACTACTGAAGAGCCTAAAGAGACACAAATTGGCAGTTTCTTCATCGGGGAAGAGCGGGAAGCCCTCATTGATTTGCTCAAGGAGTACGTGGACGTGTTTGCCTGGTCCTACAAGGACATTCCAGGATTGGATACTTCGATCGTTGAGCACCGAATACCCTTAGACCCAGATGCCAGGCCTGTCAAGCAGAAGCTTCGCCGGATTAAGCTCGAATGGTCTCTTCAGGTTAAAGAGGAAATAGAGAAGCTGCTCAGGGTGGGTTTCATTAGAGTAGTCGAGTACCCGAAGTGGTTGGCTAACATAGTGACGGTGACCAAGTCGAACGGCAAAGTCAGGGTTTGTGTAGACTTCAGGGACCTAAATAAGGCTAGCCCGAAGGATGATTTTCCCTTGCCCAATATCGATCTATTGGTGGATACTACTGCCAGGTACGAAGTCAAGTCATTTATAGATGGTTTTGCGGGTTACAACCAGATTAAGGTCGCCGAGGAGGATCAGGAAAAGACTGCCTTCACCAGCCCTTGGGGAACCTTTTGTTATACTGTTATGCCCTTTGGTCTGAAAAATGTTAGCGCCACTTATCAGCGAGCAATCACCGCACTTTTTCATGATATGATCCATAAGGAGATCGAGGTTTATGTTGATGATATGATTATCCATTCTAAGGGATCAGATGGTCAACACTTGGTCGACTTGAGGAAGTTCTTTAATCGGCTGCAGGAGCATGACATGAGATTGAACCCGACGAAATGTACTTTTGGTCTAGTCCGAGGAAAGGTTCTGGGATATATGGTCACGGAGCGGGGAATTGAGGCCGATCCGAGAAAGATTAAGGCCATCATGGAGATGAAGCCACCAAGGGCAGTCACGGAGGTGAAGGCTTTCATGGGCCGTCTCCAATATATCAGCCGATTCATCCATCAGTTGACCTCTATTTGTGAGCCGATTTTTAAGTTACTCAAGAAGAACCAGGAGGTCGAATGGAATGAGGAGTGTCAGATCGCCTTTGAGACAATCAAGGCCTACTTGGTCCATCCCCCAATCCTTTGTCCCCCGCATAAGGATAAGCCCTTGCTGCTATATTTGACGGTTACAGATACAGCTGTCGGAGCCATGCTTGCACAAGAGAAGCCCGACTCGAAGGTGGAGAATGCCATCTACTTTGTCAGCCAGAAGCTTCAGGGCAGTGAGCTAAACTATTCAGCCTTAGAGAAAACCTGTGCAGCTTTGGTATGGGTGGTTGGTAAATTGAGGCATTATTTGTTGGCGCATACGGTGTATCTAGTGTCAAAGATGGACCCCATAAAGTGCCTATTTGATAAGCCTTCTCTCTCTTCAAGGCTCGCGAAGTGGTCTTTCTTCTTAGCCGAGTTTGATATCAAATTTGTGACCCGCAAGGCAATCAAAGGCCAAGCTTTGTCAGACCATTTGGCGGATTTTCCGAGCTAAGAGGCACGCGGACCCGAGCCCCAGTTTCCGGATGATGGGATTTTCATGGTAGAGGGTACAGACCGTTGGCAATTGGTTTTTGATGGTGCCACCAATAAGAGGGGTAATGGTATCGGTATGGTGTTGGTTGACCCAAAAGATGTGCACACCCCTATTGCTATCAAGTTGAATTTCCCGGCTACTAACAACGCCACGGAATATGAAGATTGCATAGCCAGCCTCGAGGAAGCTTTGGAGAGAAACGTCGAAGAATTGGAGGTATATGGAGACTCCCAGCTAATCATTAATCAGGTGTCCAATAAGTGGAGAACCGTGGACCAGTACTTACAATTGTACTATGCTTATATGGAAGATTTGATCAACCAATTTAAGAAGGTCATGTTCCATTATCTACCTGTGAATGTGTGCCCAAATTCTAAAATTTTGTTTTTAGATCGGATTCACGCGAGTTTGAAAACATCCGGTTTAATTTGAAAAAATGGAGTCGCCACACCATTTTGATTTCCTCAAAACTTTGAAAAAAAGGATTTAGGGTTCGGAGGTTAAGTTACCCCTTGGGAAGAATGGATCGTCGTTCACCCAAGGTGCCTTGCCGTAGCAAGTCTCCCTAGATTCCATTTATCGTGCTTGCTTGCGTGCTTTCTTGTGTGCATGTGTTTGAAAAGAGGGGGGGGGAATGTCCCAAGTTGTCTTCCGAACGTACAAACCATTTAGTTGGTTGTCGTTCGGGATTCCTTGGATTTTTTGTATTCGGGATTTTGATCCCGTCCTCATCTTGGACTTGTGATCATCGCTATTTTAACCTTGGGACTTGCGTGATCGAGAGAAAGACTCTCTTTTATAGTCCAAAAATGAGGTTCTTTAGAAAAGGAGTGTCCTTAGCCCATCAATCCTACACCTTAAGACGATTGAGCTTATATAGATGCTTCATGCTCGTCTTAAGTGATAATCGGAGATATAGGTTCAAGGTTTATTCCTTTCTAAAGAGATTATGGCACCTTTAATGGAAGAAACGATGTAAAGATAGGATCTTTACACCGGTCCGTTCCGAATGGGGACATGGGGGAATGCATGTAAAAATGACATTTTTAGTGAAAAGATGACATTTTTGGGTTGCAAAGGATGCTTTTGATTGCAAAGGATGCTTTTTAATTAATGACATGATTTTTATGCAAATGATGTATTTTTATGAGGAAAATAGTATTTAATATGCAAAGGATGCACAAAGATTAAATTTTGAAAGCAAAGGATGCTAATTTGATTGTAAAGAGATGACTTTTAATGCAAAGGATGCATGAAAATGGGTTTTTGATGCAAAGGATGCACCTTTATGGTAAAGACATAATTTTTATGTGCAAAGGATGCATTTTAAATATAAAGATTGCATTTTTATGAGCAAAGAATACATAAAGATGATATTTTTATGTAAAAAGGAATTTTTAGGTGCAAAGGATGCACCTTTGAATATAAAGACTACATTTTTAAGAGCAAGTGATGCTTATTTCATGCAAGGGATGCAAAAGGGGGAGGGGGATATGATAAAGATAGGATCTTTAATGATAAATGCCAAGTCCCAAGCAAGATAATGACAATATATGAATGCAATGAGCAATTAAATCACATAGAGCAAGTATAATGCAAGGTAAGGGAGTGAGAGGTTACCAATGGTGGTGACCTCTTCTTCTTTGGGTCTTGCTTGGTGGAAGGACCAACTTTGGAGGCTTCAAGGAGGAGGGAGGTGACTTCTTGGCTTTTTTCAACCTCTTGATCTTGTAGCAGTGTTTTGGGAGAGTTTTGGAGCTGAGTATGGTGTATTGTGTGTGTTTTTCGTATGTAAAATGGGTAGAGGAGGGCTCTATTTATAGGCAGTCTGGATAAGGCTAATGAGGCCGTACGACTAGGGGTTCTTGGCTAATGCAGCCGTGCGGCATTATCCAGTGTGACTCAGCATGTTTCTAGAATCATGCAAGGTGGCAATTCTAGAAGGTTTTTGGTATTAAGAAAAACGTGTTTCTTAATCTCCAAGCAGTCCCTTTAGCCCTTAGGTGGTTTGGAACAGTTTCAAAATTGCTCCGGAACTCTAGGAAAGTCCGGGGAATTGCCGGAAAAATTAACCGGAAGGCATGAGCCAGATTTGGGTACTTACAGAAGCCCCTCGGCAACGTCACTTGACGGGCGAGTGGGGTTGTCGATAGAAAAGGATCCGATCTGGCGAATGCCGAGACGGATTGGGTGACCAAAGTGGTCGAGTGGCTGAACCTCTGGAAGGCTACCTACGTATCCCGAGTGGGAATCAAGCCAGATCGTAGTTCAGAAAAGATCTGCAGGGGAATAGCGGAGAGATGCTGGTCTCTTGTCGGGGAAATAGAAGAGAAAGTGACCTAGGAGGTCAGGAAATTGATCCTACTGGGGATGTGCTAGAGGTTACCGATGTGGTCGGATATCGGGACCTTTATGAGGGGCTACTTCACCACTGAGGAGTGATGAATGACAAAGAGGGTGACCACTGAGGTCGGATAGCTGGACCTTTTATGAAAGGCTACCTACGTATCCCGGAGGAATCAAGCCTTGGTCGTAGTTCAAGCATCACTAGATAGGTTAGGAACGATGTCTAGGATCCTTGAAGTTTTGACAATTAATGGAGGTTGTCACCTAGCATCATTCCAGTTATAACGGGAGTAACGGAGGCGACTGGAGAAGAAAGTCTATTTGCTTAGGAGATAAGGGATATCTTCTGAAAACGACGTTATCCTAGTTAAAGGATAACAGGAATTATATGCCCTAGTGGAAAGTCCAGGGGCAAAAGGGTAATTTCTGCTCAGAGCGAAAGAAGCCGCCCGGCATGAGAGGGAGGTAAAAGAGGCCGTACGGCCAGAAGCCTGATTTTTCCAGATTATTTAAAACAGAATTTGAACGGGGACTGGGCATTGTTGCCGCCCTAAACTGCCGAGAAAGAGAGAGAGAAGAGAGGAAGAAAATTCGAACATCTTTCCATCCCTTTGCCTCTACTGATTTAGAATGGATCCGGAGGGGAATCCTATGCCAAGGCAAGCGAGGAGGAACATCTCCGAGGCCGCTCGAAGGAGAAGGAAGGAGCTCGTCCGCACGGAGAGGAAGTATGACTTCCTCACTCCTCCATCGGAGCTCTACCCGGGTAGGAGGGAGCACAAATCG
Organism: Adenophora triphylla var. japonica; assembly: GCA_022495995.1. Taxonomy (NCBI): domain Eukaryota; kingdom Viridiplantae; phylum Streptophyta; class Magnoliopsida; order Asterales; family Campanulaceae; genus Adenophora; species Adenophora triphylla. The sequence continues at coordinate 653,909 of JAFEMH010000461.1, read as the reverse complement.
ACAAATCCTCAATCGGTTGGGGTAAGCATTCTTAATTTGCTCAATTCCATCGATTTTGATTGGATTTTGATTGGTTCTAGGGCTTGACTCGAGTTTTAGGAATTTCTCGAATTTTCCTAGGATTTTTGACGATGATTTTGAAATCTTGATGATTAACCTATGAGGCTAAGAAGATGAAAGAACATGCATGTGCAATTTATTTGACAAAAATAATGAGAATGACCCACTTTTTTTTTGAAAATAAAAGTAAGAAGGATAATTGTCTAAGAGGTGACGGAGTTCTTGCATGTGCTAGAACTAGGTCATAGATGAGAAAATGGGATTTTGGATGATGAAAAGGATTCATGCATGCCATTTTTTGAGAAATTAATGCTTATGTACAAATAATTTTGAAAATTGTGATTTTGTGCTCAGGAGAGCAATGTGCTTGACTCGATGTGTTTCAAGTGATGAAAACACGTTTTTCATGCAAAGGATGCTAGAAAAATTTTATGAATGCTTTTCTTTTGAAAACATGTACACTTTTGAATAAATGCATGCTTTTGAAATGAGATGAAGGACTGACACATTTCTTTTGCTGTGCTTGTCTACAGGAGAACAAGTCTAGGGGGCCTTCCGAGATTGCAGTGAGGCTGTGGCAGAGGATGACTGATTTTGAGAAGAATGGGGTGAACCCCAAGCAGCTTGTGAGGGCTACTGGCCTGGACTTATTCATTGAGGCTATTGGCAGAGGTATTCACATTACCTCGAAGAGCAAGGGCTTGATCGAGGCCCTCTCGGAGTTCTGGTGGGACACCATCCACAGCTTTCATCTTAGCTGGGGGGAGCTGACGGTGACACCTGCAGATTTTACTGCTATCACCGGCCTGCAGTTCACCGGGAGGCCTGTGACATGGAGGAACCATATTACTGCGGAGGAGTTCAGGGCTTTGGTCGGGTTTGAGCTTATTGCCAAGGGGCTCGAAATGGAGATGAGGAACGTCGAGGTGGCAGTCCAGAACTGCATGCGGGACTTTGCTGCTAATGAGGTGACTGCCCACCAGCTTGCTAGAGCCTTTGTGTGGTTGATGCTATCAGTCACCATCTTTGCCAATTCTGGGACTCTAGCTATGACTTGCCTCCTCGACTCTCTGGAGGATGTTGATGGGATTGGGACGGTCTCTTGGGGAGAGGCCGGATTGGCGGAGCTATACTTCTCCCTGGATATGTACAGCCAGAACAAGGCTGCCTCCATGGATTGCTTCTCTTTTGCTCTTGAGGTAGTCTCACTTTCCTTTCTCTCTTTTACTTTCTCTCTTTGAGACTTTCATGAGAGAAAAATGACCTTTTTGATGTTTTGAACATGCAGGTCTGGTTTTGTGAGGTGATCAGGTTCTTTCCGTGGAACCAACAGAGCGATGCTACCATCTTTCCCGCTATGGTCTGCTGGAGGGGGGATGCGAGGGATAAGTTCACCGGGAAGACCCGGATCACCTTTGACTACAAGATGGTGAGGCCAGTTATCAACAGAGATGGGCACGATGGGGTGGACTTTTACCCTTGGGGGAGATATCCAAAGATTCTGCTAGGAGAGGCCGTGGAGGCGACGAGGCAGAGGCGGTGGTTGACCGGGCTGACATGTGATGTCATCTATCTGGGGGATCGATTTTCCAAGCAGCATGGCCATGTCCCTCCATTGGATGCCATTACCCCTCATGATCCTCCAGCACGGATGTTGCAGCCCCGAGATTGGCAGGCGGATGAGATAGAGAGATATCAGGCAGGCGTGGCCGCTGAGGAGTATTTTGATCTGGATACCCCATATGCTGTGTTTGTGGAGCAGCCGATCGAGGACGCCACGAAGCTAGTGAAGCTAGCCGTCACTCGTGGATATGGGGAGGCCGAGCCGTCTGATCCGCCGATGCCTCCTGCTCACCTTTCTTACGTGGTCAATGGGGTACCAAGGAGGTTTAGGATACCTGTCCCCGACACTAGGGAGCCCCAAGATACTCGCCACGGACAAAGACCGTAAGTACACTTTTAGGGTCTTTTCCCTTTTCTTTCAGATTTCTTTGCTTTTTTGCAATTCTGAGATTTTTCTGAGATGTTCTTCTCTTTTTTCTCAAGTTCCAGCTCGCACTTATGACGGCTTAGTCGGGCGAGAATAGGAAATTTGGAAAGACGTGTGCCGATCCCTTTTGAAGAAGCTGGCTTGTGCTTCCAAGGCCGCAGCAAATGTGCAGGAGCCCGTGCGCAAGAGAAGGCACGTCGGGGGCACGGCATCCACCTCTTCAGCCTCAGAGTACTCCTCTAGTGCCATTCCTTGGGGGCAAGGACCCAATGCTGGCATCCTGGAGCAGTTGGCTGAATACGAGCACGAGAATGTCCATCTATCTGACGTGAGCGACAGCGAGGACTTGATGAGGGAGGCTAGCGTCTATGAGCTGAGTAGCGATGAAGAGGAAGGATCGGAGGCCTAGGAGGTCTCTAGAGTTGATTTAGGAAGAAAAACAAACAATGAACAAGTTTTATGCACATTTTGCTTATTTTTTTGCTTTATTTGGGCGCCGATGGGGCGAAAACAATGTACTACTGTTTTATTTACTTTTCTATTTTATGCTTTATTAATTTGCATATTACTTGAGCCTCGAGGCAATATTTTGCTTGGAATTGGGGCTGAAACTGGGCCAAAATGATATATAATGATATATAACTGCTTGGATGGTCTTTGGACATGCTTTTGTACAGGTTTTGGTTGAAAAAGTGGGGTGAAAACTCCCTTTGGGCAGCAACTTGGTTGCTGCAGATTTGCTTTCCACATCAGGCAAATGAGGCCGTGCGGTCTGGTCTCTGGAGCAAATGAAGCCGTGCGGCTCACAGTTCTGTCTGGACTGGTTATTTTTAGAATAAAACCAAGGCTTGGCCATTTCATTTCATTTTCACTCTAGACTTGTCCCAACTGTCCCCAGAGCACATATTGGACCTAAAGACACCATCTTTGATCATTTTGCAATGGAGAAGCCCGTCAGATTGCAAAGGGGGAAGAGAGACCGTTTTCTGTCCGATCTTCAGTCTTGGGTGAGATACAACTTTCAATCTCACAAGGGACTGTTTGATTCTACCTTCAAGATCAAATCTTTATGGCATTTGAGGGATCTCCCACCCGATTGGGACCTTTTGAGAGCGGCAGCAAGGTTTTGGGACGTCCGGAGACACGTTTACTGCTTTTCTTACAATGAGATTGTCCCAACGCATGAAGACTTCCGAGCCTTGATTGGGGGTCCAGAAATTGAGGCTATATCGATTCCATTGATCGAAGATGTGCCGGTGGCGGCAAAGCTTGCATCTTTTCTGCAGATTTCTCTGGGAGAGGCTGAGGAGATGATGATTGCTCCGGACAGGATTGACCTTTCTGATATCCTGGGCAGGTTCGGGTTTCCGGATATGGCTACGACCACGGTGGCTATGGATGCCTTTATCCTTTGCATATTTTCCTCTCTGTTCACCGCTGAGTCTGTGGGGATCTGTCATGGTGGTCTCTTGGACATGGTCAGAGATGGCAGGGCTGGGAAGGATATTGTCCCATTGGTTCTGGGTGAGACCCTTCACGGAATTGATAGGATGGCTAGAGGAGACCGTTTTATGAGGTCTGGGAGTCCGGCTGTGCTGACTTTATGGCTGCAGGAGAGGCTCGGGGCTTTGCCAGGGGCTTTACCGACTCAATACCCTTGGGTGATTTCTCGGAGAGGTTTGCCTAGGCAGCAGGGCCAAGATGATTGGGAGCTGTTGATGGCTAGGTTATCCACTTCGGATATTCGCTGGTGGGTACCTCACTGGAGGTTGCAGACCAGGAGGACATTTCAGGAGTCCTATATAGTGAGGGTTTCAGGGTTTCGCTAGTCATCCTTCTACATACCCTGCTTGGTATCTAGGCAGTTTGGGGCCTTACAGGAGCCGTTGGGCGATTGGGAGGACATCCGTACCATGGAGGTGGTGCCATTAGCTATGAGGGATCCAGCCAGCTTCTCATTCTTCTCGAGGGCTTGGACATACACTGCCTTCCCACCCAGGGCTATCTTTAGGAGCAGGAAGAGTACCATCTTGACCACTGTCTACTTGGACTGGTACGAGAGGGAGATGGGAGCGACTCAGGTCATATTGGGGGAGAGACGTCAGGCTTTATTGGGGGCTGACTGCGACTCGAGTAGGACTCTGAGGGAGACTGAGGCTAAGGCGAGTCACCATAACCAGTCAGGTGACCTTATCAAAGATATGGAAGCTCGATATAAGAGGCTCTCTGAAGTCGCTCCCTTGACTGAGGCTCAGAGGGAGGAAGTGCGGACTCGTGCCCGAGTAGAGAGGGCACTTATTGACACAGGTTTGATGGAGGCTCCAGTGAGGATACCGGAGATCGGAATGAGGGAGACCGACATCATAGAGAAGAAGAGAAAGAAAACTTGACGGGGTCGAGGTAAAGGGAAGAAGACCAAAGAAGACTCAGCGAATGACTACTGACAGATCTTTTCTTAGGATTCCCTTATTGCCATTTTGCAAACACAGTAGTTTATTAGACATTTTATTGTATTTTAGATCTTTGTAGCAGGTTAGCAGAGTTAAGAGTAGACCGTGCTTGAACTCATCAAGAAGTTTTTAACTTGTAATGAACAAGAGATATTATCTTAGAAATTAATCAAGACACAATTTCATGGAAATTTCAGATGTCTTATTGAGTAGGACCTGTTTTATGAAAACTTGAATATCCTCTATTTGTTTAGGACACATTTCATGGAAACTTAATCGCCCTTTTTATTGTTTAGACCGAACCATAAATGGTTGCCTACGTTCCCCTTTTACAAGAAAGACTAAGGGGCTCAGGTCTTCGTAGTTCATTCTGGTGAACTTTTCCCTTTTTTTATGTGCAGCCCTGTTTTTTGCCTAGACCGCCCTTTTTGGGTTTTCAGTCTAGCTGGGCATTACTCTTTTTGCACTAAGATTTTTTTTTTTTTTTATGTGCAACCCTGTTTTTTGCCTAGACCGCCCTTTTTTGGTTTTCAGCCTAGCTAGGTATTACTCTTTTTGCACTAAGATTTTTTCTTCTTTTTTTTTTTTATATTTTTAGACATAGTACCTTCAGAGCTTATAACCGTTGACTGGGTGGACAAAGGGATTGCCGTCCAGTTCTGCAAGTTTCATGGCTCCTCCCGATAGTATCTTCTGCACCACATACGGGCCGATCCAAACGGGTTCCCATTTTCCCAGGGGGTTGTCTCTGGTAGGGGGCTTCACTTTCAATACTAAGTCACCCTCTCTGATGTCCCTGGCCTTGACCTTTTTGTCGAATGCTCTGGCCATTCGCCTCTGGTAGGCTCGGGTGTGCTCCATGGCCTTTAACCTTCTTTCATCGAGCAGGGCCAACTCATCATGCCGGCTACGTAGCCATTCTACTTCGTTGACGCTGTTTTCTAGGAGGACCCTTAATGACGGGATTTCCAACTCCACTGGTAACACTGCTTCCATCCCGTAAGTTAGGGCAAAAGGAGTTTCTCCTGTAGCCGTTTCCGACAGCACGTCCCGTAGCTCCAGAGTGCTAGGTGTAGCTTTTCGGGCCAGTCACGACCACGGGTGGCCATTTTCCGGATGATCCGTTCGAGCGTCTTATTAGCGGCTTCCACGGCTCCGTTAGTCTGAGGTCTGTATGGGGATGACTTGTGGCGAGTGATTCTGAATTCGGACAGTAACCTATCGCAGTCTCCTTCAAAGTGCGACCCATTATCAGAAATGATCTCATTGGGCACCCCATATCTACACATTATGTTTTTCTTGATAAACTGGGCCACCTTCTTGGAAGTGAGGACCTTGTAGGACTTGGCCTCTACCCACTTGGTGAAGTAGTCGATGGCTACTAACACAAACTCATGCCCATTGCTTCCTGCCGGGGCTATCTTCCCTATCACGTCAATACCCCAAGTTGCAAACGGCCAAGGAGTCGTCATGCAGTACAGGTCATGAGGCGGGAGATGGTTGAGGTTGGCAAACCGTTGGCATTTGTCGCACGCTCGGACATGCTGAACACAGTCTGTCTCCATGGAAATCCAATAGTAACCCATTATGAGGATTACTTGCATCAGGGCTCTAGCATTCATATGAGGACCGCAGGGACCATTGTGGACTTCAGTCATCAACTCTTTGGCCCTTTCTTGAGTGACGCACAAGAGCAGTGGTCCTTGGTACCATTTCTTGTACAGGTTGCCTCCTAGAATGACATAATGGGAGGCCAACCTTTTCAAGGCTTGCAAGATCTTGGCTTTGACACCTTCTTTTGGTCTACCTTCTTCGTCTCTGAAAGCTGACTCTCCATCTTTGAGGAACTGGTAAATCTGATTGTACCAGGGCTCCTTGATAGGCTCAGGTCCCAAGTCTACTTCACAACAGAAGGCTGGGGTTTCTCTTCTACCCACTCTGAAGGGTTTTATGGCTTTTCCCTCGGGGATCTCTACCAGTGAGGCTAGAGTAGCTAGGGCATCTGCGAATCTGTTCTTTTCCCTTGGCAAGTAGTGGAAAGTCACTTCTCTGAACCGTCCGAGTCAACTCCTCCATATGGGCATGATACCGCTGAAGATTAGGGTCCACAGTCTTCCATTTGTTGGAGACCTGGTTGATGATCAGGGCTGAGTCTCCATAAACTTTGAGCTCCTTGACATTCCTCTCTAGGGCAGCTTCTAAACCAGCAATGCAGGCTTCGTACTCGGCAACATTGTTCGTGGCAGGGAAGTTCAACTTAAGGGCTATGGGAGTGTGCTCATCTTTTGGATCGACCAGTAGCATCCCTACGCCATTTCCTCTTTTGTTAGCAGCTCCGTCAAAGAATAGCTGCCATCGGTTCTCAGGCTCAACTACGAAGATCCCTTCATCTGGGAATTGGGGTTCAGGTTCACGGTCCTCATTACTGGGGAAGTTCGCCGGATGGTCTGACAATGCTTGACCCTTGATGGCCTTTCTGGTCACATAGTTGATGTCGTACTCTGCTAAGAAGAAGGACCACTTTGCTAGACGCATCGAAAGGGAAGGTTTATCAAAGATGTACTTGATGGGGTCCATTTTCGAGACCAAGTTCACAGGGTGGGCTTGCATATAATGCTTCAGCTTGCCGACTACCTGCACTACCCCGCACAAGTCTTTTCATATGCCGAGTAATTGAGCTCACATCCCCGTAGCTTCCGCCGACAAAGTAAATGGCATTCTCTACCCGAGAGTCTTTCTTCTCTGAGCAAGCATAGCCCCAACCGCCGTATCAGTGACAGTGAGATAGAGCAGAAGAGGTTTCTGTCTATGTGGGGGGCATAGCACTGGAGGATGTACTAAGTATGCCTTGATCTGGTCAAAGGCATCCTGGCATTCTTCGGTCCACTCTGTGTCTACATCCTTCTTCATGAGCTTGAAGATGGCCTCGCACATAGTGGTCAACTGGTTGACGAAACGGCTGATGTACTGCAGTTTGCCCATAAAGCTTTTGACTTCTGTCTGGGTTTGAGGTGGCCTCATGTCCATAATGGCTTTGATCTTTCGGGGGTCAACTTCGATACCTCGCTCCGTGACCATATACCCAAGCACTTTTCCCCTTGTCACTCCGAAGGTGCATTTAGCAGGGTTTAGTCTCATGGAATGTTGTCTCAGCCTCTCGAAGAACTTTCGCAGGTCAACAAAGTGCTGCCCATCCTCACCTTTGGAGTGAATTATCATGTCGTCGATGTAGACCTCAATCTCCTTGTGGATTATGTCATGAAAAAGCGCAGTCGCTGCCCTTTGATAAGTAGCCACGGCATTCTTGAGCCCAAATGGCATTACTGTATAGCAGTAAGTTCCCCACGGTGTGGTGAAGGCTGTCTTTTCTTGGTCTTCTTCGGCCACCTTGATCTGGTTGTAGCCTGCAAAGCCGTCAACGAAGGATTTGACTTCGTAGTTGGCAGTGGAGTCCACCAGGATGTCTATGTTTGGCAAGGGGTAGTCGTCTCTGGGGCTGGCCTTGTTCAGATCCCAGAAATCTACACAGCAGCGCACCTTCCCATTGGCCTTGGTTACGGTCACAATATTGGACAACCATGTTGGATATTTGATGACTCTGATGAATCCTACCCGCAGTAGCTTCTCAATTTCTTCTTTGACCTGTAGAGACCATTCTGGCTTGATCTTCCTCAATTTCTGCTTTACTGGCTTAGCATCTGGTGCTAGAGGGATTCTGTGCTCTACTATTGAACTGTCTAGCCCCGGCATATCCTTGTACGACCACGCAAATACGTCCATGTATTCTCTGAGCAGATTAACCAGTCTATCCCTTTCAACCCCCTAGAAGAAGCTTCCAATCTGTGTCTCTTTAGGCTCCTCGACAGTACCCAAGTTAACACTTGTCAAAACCTCCTCGGCAGCTTGGGCCCAGTTTTCCTCTTTTTCTGTAACCTGCTTAAAGATTTCTTTAATGTATTGTTCATTTAGTGTGTTTGCATCTTGTTCAAATGATTCATTATTAACTGTTGTTAAGTTTTGAGTTAATTTATCATTTGTTAAGTTGGCAATAAGGGGATAATCAGAAAGATCTGTCATTTCATTCAAAGCAAGAGGAAAGATGACATCGATTACATATTCATAATCCTCAGGCGTGAGGCCTTCGGATGACTCAGAGGACTGGAATTCAAAGATTCCTGACTCAACTGACTCTTGACCCTACTGACTCTGGACCCTACACTACTTATTGACTTGAAGTGTTTGACGCGGGTTGGACTGGGGTTTACTCTTTCCCGCCGTTGCCCCGGGAGTAGCAGTCTTGTCAGCATTCTTCAGAAAGTTGGAGACTTCAAACTGATCAAAAACTTGTCGGAAATCATTGGTAGGCCGGTACCTCAGAAAGATGGTGAGAGGAGCTAGAGTAGCTTGGTGCAATCTCTCGGCGAGCTCGTCCGTGACAACTAGACTCATTGACTGAAGAGTCTGGCTCATCTTATCAATACACTGCTGATAACTCATTTTCTCTTTACTGATCTTTGACACTACGACCTTGTCAGTATAGCCAACAGGAGGGTTGGCCTGGATAATGCTGATGAAGTCCTCTTCAGAAGGGATCTTGATTCTTCCTTGATTGGCCACGTATTCTATGGGTTTTCTGTATTCTGCTTCTAGATCTGCTAGCTTCTCATTGAACTTTATGATGGCAACGAATTCGGAATTCTCTGCTTCAAGAGGGTCACTGATTATAGGGATGTCAGGCTGGACTGTGCTTTGAATGACGGGTTCCTTGGCGGGCTCCTTGGCATAACTGACGTAGTAGTCAAACTTGCCTGAAGGCTCCCCTAAAATTCCCACGCTCTTGTCCCCGGCTTCATACCATTCCTTTAATTTTTGCTGCGTGGACTTCCTCTTCTTCTTTTTCCTTGAAGGAGTGTCTTCATTAATCCATTCTTGATACTCATATTCCGCATGCCTTCACAATCACATACATCATACCAGATGTGGGGCCTGGGTTGAACTTGAATGGCCTCTCCGACTGCTTGGTCATTACCATTGTTGATTACCATGTTGGCCATTTTGACACTGGAAAGCTAAGACTTGAAGACTTTAATGGGTTACTTGAGATCTTTATGCCGACAAACTGCTGTATCGGTGCTCTCACTCACTTCTTTCTCGCTGCGGGAAAGGGATAGGAGAGGTTTAGACTCGGGGTAGGTGTTTAGGCTGAAGGCTCAAGCAATATACAAATTAAGAATCTTCCAGTTTACTTAAAACTGTGTCTTTTATTAATTTCTATTTGGTCGGAAAAGGGGTTCTGCACTTCTTTTTCGCAACTACTCTAGATCCTGGATCAGTGGGTTCCGTCACTATGTCTATAAGCCCCTCGTATTCCACCTGTATTTCGACCTCCGAGGGTGGACAGCCCTGGGCGAGGGTCCTATAGGGCACGCGGATCCCACCGACCGAGAGAAGAACGCTCCTAATGGGTCTAGCGGGTCATAGGAACTTTTAACGCACGAGCGATGAGAATTATAGTCAAGGCAATACCGGAAAAGTCTCGTCTTCCTGCCTTAATAGAATTTTGGCAGAATTTCGCTTGCGCGATTGACGTTTTGACTTTCGGTAATGTCCGAGAAGATAATAGGCATGGGTCGGGCGGTAAAAGCCGGATGACACAGTGTCACATTGAACTTTGTTGCATACGCCGTGCGTGAGTCAAAATCGAAGTCAATACCGGGTCAAGATCTTGCCAATTTTTCCTTGTCAGAATTTTGGCAGAGCTTCGCTTGAGCGAAAGATCTTTTGGATTTTCTTGGCAAGGACTCTTACGCATTCCGTGCGGGTCAAGGTCAAAGTCAATGTCGGAGTCAAGATTCTATCAATTTTTCTTTATCGGAATTTCAGCAGAGTTTTGCTTGAGCGAAAGATCTTGACTTCCGTTATGAACTAAGGCTTGACCTTTACGGGGATATGCAACTGGGCTATATGACACGGACTAGTTCAAAAACCAACCTAAAGTCATGGTTTTTTGAAACGTGTGACACGGACTGTGCATTGGTCGACACTGGCTGCCATGGGGAGTTTGGGGTGATTCCATGCGCGCCCGGGAGCATCGTAAGGCTGTTCGTGACTGCAGCTGAAAAACCACCCCGGGTTTAAAGGGACGTGCGTGCAAAGTGTACAGGATATATAAGGTGCGCGTAGGGTGCGGCCTCCTAAAAATGTTCCTTTTTGAGTTAAAACAGAGATTTTCATAAATGTGTTTTAAAGGAATGATTTTCGGGATGGGGAAAAATGCAACAGTTAAAGGCACATAAATTTTCTGGGAGCCCCAGTAAGTCTTGGAACTGAGTAGCCCCAAGCTGCCAAGGCTGCCAGATTAACCTCAATTTTTCCTGGTGGAATTGCCACTGAGGCCACCAGGTCAGAATCCAAGGAGGATTGAGCCATACGACTGCATGGATCAATTTTCCAGGTTCCACTCCTTTGCTATTTCAGGTTGTTTCCCGAATATTTTAAGCACCTTTTAGCCTTGAGAAGGCTTTCCTGTTCAAAGTATGCACAATTCCCAAGATGCAAATGATGCAATGCAAGGCAAAGAAAGCAAGCATGATAAACGAAATCCGCGCTGGGAGTCTAACCCGCTCAAAGGAAAAAAACTTTCTTTTATTTTTTTTTCGAAAAGTGATACCGGAACGTGGGATTGTTAAACCACCGTTTATCCCAAGCCCCGGGTTAGGGAGCGATACAGGAAGGTTAAATGGTTTCCACCTATATACCGGGTATCGTTTATTTTGAAAATGAAAGCTTTTCTCCTTTGGGATATCCCCAGCGGAGTCGCCAAACTGTGAATGTGTGCCCAAATTCTAAAATTTTGTTTTTAGATCGGATTCACGCGAGTTTGAAAACATCCGGTTTAATTTGAAAAAACGGAGTCGCCACGCCATTTTGATTTCCTCAAAACTTTGAAAAAAAGGATTTAGGGTTCGGAGGTTAAGTTACCCCTTGGGAAGAACGGATCGTCGTTCACCCAAGGTGCCTTACCGTAGCAAGTCTCCCTAGATTTTGTTTATCGTGCTTGCTTGCGTGCTTTCTTGTGTGCATGTGTTTGAAAAGAGGGGGGGGGGAATGTCCCAAGTTGTCTTCCGGACGTACAAACCATTTAGTTGGTTGTCGTTCGGGATTCCTTGGATTTTTTGTATTCGAGATTTTGATCCCGTCCTCATCTTGGACTTGTGATCATCGCTATTTTAACCTTGGGACTTGCGTGATCGAGAGAAAGACTCTCTTTTATAGTCCAAAAATGAGGTTCTTTAGAAAAGGAGTGTCCTTAGCCCATCAATCCTACACCTTAAGACGATTGAGCTTATATAGATGCTTCATGCTCGTCTTAAGTGATAATCGGAGATATAGGTTCAAGGTTTATCCCTTTCTAAAGAGATTATGGCACCTTTAATGGAAGAAACGATGCAAAGATAGGATCTTTACACCGGTCCGTTCCGAAGGTTGCTAATGGGGACATGGGGGAATGCATGTAAAAATGACATTTTTAGTGAAAAGATGACATTTTTGGGTTGCAAAGGATGCTTTTGATTGCAAATGATGCTTTTTAATTAAAGACATGATTTTTATGCAAAGGATGCATTTTTATGAGGAAAATAGTATTTAATATGCAAAGGATGCACAAAGATTACATTTTGAAAGCAAAGGATGCTAATTTGATTGTAAAGAGATGACTTTTAATGCAAAGGATGCATGAAAATGGGTTTTTGATGCAAAGGATGCACCTTTATGGTAAAGACATGATTTTTATGTGCAAAGGATGCATTTTAAATATAAAGATTGCATTTTTATGAGCAAAGGATGCATAAAGAAGATATTTTTATGTAAAAAAGGAATTTTTAGGTGCAAAGGATGCACCTTTGAATATAAAGACTACATTTTTAAGAGCAAGTGATGCTTATTTCATGCAAGGGATGCAAAAGGGGGAGGGGGATATGATAAAGATAGGATCTTTAATGATAAATGCCAAGTCCCAAGCAAGATAATGACAATATATGAATGCAATGAGCAATTAAATCACATAGAGCAAGTATAATGCAAGGTAAGGGAGTGAGAGGTTACCAATGGTGGTGACCTCTTCTTCTTTGGGTCTTGCTTGGTGGAAGGACCAACTTTGGAGGCTTCAAGGAGGAGGGAGGTGGCTTCTTGGCTTTCTTCAACCTCTTGATCTTGCAGCAGTGTTTTGGGAGAGTTTTGGAGCTGAGTATGGTGTATTGCGTGTGTTTTTCGTATGTAAAATGGGTAGAGGAGGGCTCTATTTATAGGCAGTCTGGATAATGCTAATGAGGCCGTGCGGCTAGGGGTTCTTGGCTAATGCATCCGTGCGGTATTATCCAGTGTGACTCAGCATGTTTCTAGAATCATGCAAGGTGGCAATTCTAGAAGGTTTTTGGTATTAAGAAAAACGTGTTTCTTAATCTCCAAGCAGTCCCTTCAGCCCTTAGGTGGTTTGGAACAGTTCCGGAATTGCTCCGGAACTCTAGGAAAGTCCGGGGAATTGCCGGGAAAATTAACCGGAAGGCATGAGCCAGATTTGGTACTTACACTACCCCGGGACAAAAACAGGTTCACGGATGCCTTGGCTACCTTAGCCTCTTTGGTAGAGATTCCGGAGGGAAAGTCAGTAAAGCCATTCAAGGTTGGGAGGCGTGAGAACCCTGCCTATTGTTGTCAAATTGAACTGGAAAAGGTCGATGACTTGTGGTATAGCCAGATTTTCCAGTATCTCAAGCATGGCGAAGCCTCATTCCCGAAAGAGGAGGATGGTAAGCTGAAAGAGGGACTTCGCACCAAAAGCCTGCAAGCTTTAAAGAGGTTGTCTGCGCAATATGTTATTTTGGGGGATGACTTATGGAAGAAAAGACACCGAGGACCACTTTTGCTCTGTATCAGCAAGTCCAAAGCCAAAAAGGTAATGGAGGAAGTCCATGGTGGTACATGTGGACCACACATGAACGCCCGAGCTTTGATGTTCAGCATACTCAGGATGGGCTATTATTGGATCTCCATGGAGACTGACTGTATTCAGTTTGTGCGGACTTGCGATAAGTGCCAGCGGTTCTCCTGTCTCAACCATATACCTCCCCATGATCTCTATTGTATGAGCACTCCTTGGCCGTTCGCGACTTGGGGGATTGATGTTATTGGAAAGATAACTCCTGCCGGTAGTAATGGGCACGAATTCGTGTTGGTCGCCGTTGATTATTTCACCAAGTGGGTTGAATCGGCATCCTACAAGGTCCTCAACTCTAAAAAGGTGGCCCTTTTTATAAAGGAGAACATTCTGTGCCGGTATGGGGTTCCAAATGAGATTATTTTCGACAACGGGTCACACTTCGAGGGAGACGCCGATAGGCTTCTTGCAGAATTCAGGATCAAGCGCCATAAGTCATCTCCGTACCGCCCTCAGACCAATGGTGCTGTCGAAGCCGCGAACAAGAACCTAGAAAGGATCATCTGGAAGATGGCCAAGAGGAATCGGGATTGGCCCGAGAAGCTTCATTTGGCATTATGGGGCTATCGTACTTCAGTGAGAACAACCAACGATGTAACCCCGTTCGCTTTGACATATGGGATGGATGCCGTCTTGCCCATTGAGTTTGAGATTCCCTCCCTTCGGGTTCTGCTTGAAAATGAGGTCAATGAGATAGACTGGCTTCAAAGTCGGCATGACGAGTTAGCTCTTCTGGATGAACGAAGGCTCAAGGCTATGGAGCACATCCGGGCTTATCAGAAGCGTATGGCTAGGGCCTTAGACAAGAAGGTACATCCCCGTGACATTAAGGTGGGTGATTTGGTCTTAAAGGAGAAGCCACCGAACCAGTTCAGTCCGTTGGGCAAGTGGGCGCCAGTTTGGGTTGGCCCGTATTTGGTGAAAGAATTTTTTTTCGGGTGGAGCAATGAGGTTGACGGATTTGGATGGTAACCCCTTTGTGCACCCGTTGAACGGCGACAAGCTGCGCCGCTATTATGTTTGAATCTAGTCTCCCCCTCTCTAAAAAAATATAATAAAAATCTATATAAAAAAAAAAGAAAATATAATAAAAGCGCGAAAATAATGTACCCAGACGAGACTGAAAACCTCTGAAAAGGCAGTCCGTGCAAAACAAAGGGCGCGGTCGGTGCTAAAGAATATACCCAACTAGACTGAAAACTCTAAAAAGGGGCAATCTAGGTAAAAAAAAACAGGGTTGCACCATTTGTCCCCCTTCTATCTACCCCTTTCTTAAACACAAAGTTGATTGAGTCGAACTACGGAGACCTGAGCCCCTTAGTCCTCCTTTTGTAAAAGGGGAACGTAGGCAGCCGCTTGCGGTTCGGTCTAAAAATCATCAAAAACACCAAATCCTGTCAACAGTTATATTTGTGAATACCAAGATGTGTCTTGATTAAGTTCTGAAGTAATTTCAACTTTCACTACGTTAATACATTCTTTGATGAGTTCAAGCACGATCTAATCTCGACTCATTAACATTAGCAAAAGTATATCATTTTGTAAAGTACGTCTAGTCTGTCTGTGTCGGTAATAAGGGATACAAGGACCGGTCACCTAATCCTAGTCACTCATTCCCACTCCCGAACTAGCACTCTTCTTCTTCCTCTTCCTTGGTCCTCAGGAGGTCTTTGGCCTAGCTATCTCAAACAGGTCTGTCTCTCGTCGTCCCGGCTCAGGAATGCTACGAACCGGTGAGTTAACCAATTCGGCAGCTCTCAGTACTGCCTGGGCATCCCTCTCCTCTCTCAAAGCTGTCCTTTGGGCCATAACCTTAGGGTCCTCCCTCATCTTGGCTCTCCTCTCTACTAGTCTCTCAAAATCCGCTGCCGGATCGTCGGTCACGTTGTCTGGGTCAGTCAGCGCCTCAGCATCCCGTGACTCTTGGCTAGTCTGATCTCCTCCTCGGATCCCTCGGCAATATGCCTCAATGGTGTGCTGAATCGGCCTCATCTGCTCCCCGTACCAAATAAGATATAAGGTGGACAGATATGTTATGCCCCGGGTCTGCCGTATCAGTGTGCGAGTGGGAAAGGTTGCTCCCGAAAAGGCCCTGGCAAAGAACCTGACAGTCTGGCCATCAGTCATGTCAAGAGGGATGGCATCTAGGGCAATCTGCTCTCTGAATCTATCAATAACCTGCTGTGGGTACCCATACTGCCTCAAAACAAGTGATGGGATGCTAAATGATGAAAAATGCAGTCCCGGCAGCCTCACGACAACAAAATCATCCTGTCTGTCGCTCATAGTCTTGAGCCCCCATCCGGGAACCCAATACTGAATATCCGTGGTGGTGTACCTGGTCAATCGCCTCTGCCAGCTCTCCTACGAAGACTCTCGAGCCACCTGCCTCTGCTGTATAACCCAGGGTGCTGCAATCTGCCCTGCGGGTAATGGGGAGATAAGCCCCAAGTGCTCGAAAAGCCACAATGATAAGACACTGGGGCTGCCGTGTCCCATGTATAATGACCTTATAGCCAATCGGTCCATCCCATGATATGTCTCTGCCAGCAAAATGGGTACTATGTCTCTCTCTCCCTGCCCGGGCCGAATCTCTGTCAGTGTGGTACCTCGGTGACCCCGCATCTGCCTGACAACCCCTAGCAGCAAGCCAGAGCATACCCCATCATACTCACAGAAGCAGTATAGAGAGACCATGATCAGCATGAAAATGTCCATGGCCGTGGATAGGTCAAACAGCTCGGGAAGTGATACAGCTAGCCGGGCTACCTGGGCCAAGTCAATGAAAGACAGGTCGAGAATTAGTTCAGATACCTGCTCTGTGGGCAATCCCAAGAAATTGACCAGCTGCTCGGTCAAGGGTCGTGGGTCTCGAGGGAAGACTGCATCTCTAAGCTCAGATCCCCCGGTCAATGCGTGAAACTCCTCAATGGTGGGTGTGAGGTCGTTGTATGAGAGGGTGAAGACATGCCTCTCACGGTCCCAATATTTGGATGCAGCCCGGAGAAGATTCCAATCGAATGCCCATTCCTTTAGCGCCCAAAGGCATCTCAACTCATACCTTTGGTCAATAACCCTCTGATTGTTGCTGTGATGGTGGCGGGTTAGATTGATGAGATCGGAGTGAAATTGGCGCTCTTTGGTTTTGGATCTCTCATTGTAATGCTCCATTTTAGGCCAAATGTTGAATCTTGGGGCTGATTTTGGGGTGGAAGATCGATTTTGAGTCTGCTGTGACTGCTGGAATGTGTTTTTTACGAGTCCGCCTTTTTATAAATGTTGGGGGCTTGCTGCCCAAGAAATTATGTCCTTCAGACTTTCCATGTCGTACGACAGGGGCTATCCCCTGATGTCCTGTGTCGTCCGACACAGGATTCCCTACCAGATGACCTATGTCGTCCGACACAGGGCTTCCCATCTGTCCTGTGTCATACGACATGGGAAGTCCCATCAGACACCAGCAGTTGCTGCAACTGCAGCAGTCCCTCAGTGACCCAACACTTGCTCAAAACCTGTCCAAATCCAAAATAGTATATATACACTCCCCCTTACTCACTGTGAGTACCTGTGAATGTGTGCCCCAAATTTTTGTTTATTGGAAATTCACGCGAGTTTGAAGACATCCGGTTTAATTTGAAAAACGGAGTCGCCACGCTATTTTGATTACCTCAAAACTTTGAAAAAAAGGTTTTATGGGTTCGGAGGTTAAGTTACCCCTTGGGAAGAACGGATCTTCGTTCAACCAAGGTGCCTTGCCGGAGCAAGTCTCCCAAGATCCCATTAATCGTGCTTGCTTGCGTGCTTTCTTGTGTGCATGTGTTGAAAATAAAGGGAGGGAATGTCCCAAGTCGTCTTCCGGACGTACAAACCATTTATTGGTTGTCGCTCGGGATTTCTTGGATTTTATGTATTCGGGATTATGATCCCGTCCTCATCTTGGACTTGTGATCATTGCATTTTTAACCTCGGGACTTGCATGATCGAGAGAATGACTCTCTTTATAGTCAAAGATGAGGTTCTTTAGAAAAGGAGGGTCCTTATCCCATCAATCCTACACTCTAAGACGGTCGAGCTCATATAGATGCTTCATACTCATCTTAAGTGATGATCGGAGATATAGGGTTCAAGGTTGTCCCTTTCTAAAGAAATTATGAAACCTTTATGGAAGGAACGATGTAAAGATAGGATCTTTTACACCGGTCCGTTCCAAGGTTGCTAATGGGGACATGGGGGAATGCATGTAAAAATGACATTTTTAGTGAAAAGATGACATTTTGGGTTGCAAAGGATGCATTTGATTTAAAGAAATAATCTTTATTTGCAAAGGATGCATAATGACATGATTTTTATGCAAAGGATGCATTTTTATGAAGAAATTGGAATTTGAATATGCAAAGGATGCATGAAGATGAGTAGGTTTTAGGAGAAACCTGTTTCTCTATAAGTTATAAAAAGTCCACTTTAAAACAGTGAGTTTAGGCTTTAAAACACCAAGTTGATATATTTAAAAACAAGACTTTTTATAACTTATGGAGAAACAGGTTTCCCCCAAAATTTTCTGCATGAAGATTGTATTTTGAAAAGCATAGGATGCTAATTTAGGATAAAGATATGATCTTTAATGCATAGGATGCTTGAAAAAGGATTTCATATGCAAAGGATGCATTTTTATCATAAAGATTGGATTTTTATATGCAAAGGATGCATGAAGATGATGTTTTTATGTAAAAATGGGGTTTTTAGGTGCAAAGGATGCACCTTTGATTCAAAAGATTACATCTTTAATGGCAAAGGATGCCTAATGCATGCAAAGGGGGAAAGGGGGTATAAAGATATGATCTTTAATCTACCAAGTCCCAAACAAGATAATAGCAATTATATGAAATGCAATGAGCAATTAGAATCACATAAGGCAATTAGAATGCAAGTTTAGGGCGTGCGAGGTTACCAATGGCTTCCTCTTCTTCTTTGGATGGAGCTAGGTGGAAAGGTTGATCTTGGGATCTTCAAGGAGGAGGGAGGTGGCTTCTTGACCTTCTTCTTCACCTTCTTGGACTTCCAGCAGCTCTTGGGAGGATTTTCTTCGTATTATATGTGTGTGATGGTATTGTTGTCCTCCTTCAAAATGGGTAGAGGAGGGCTCTATTTATAGGCAGTCTGGATAAGGCCAATGAAGCCGTGCGGCCAGAGACCTTGGGCTAATGCAGCCGTGCGGCATTATCCCTTGTGACTCAGCATGTTTCTAGAACCATGCAAGGTGGCAAATTCTAGAAGTTTTCCCAATTAAGAAAAACGTGTTTCTTAATTGGGAAGCTTCCCTTTCAGTCCCTAATTAATTTGGAACAGTTCCGGAATATTTCCGGAACACTAGGAAGGTCCGGGGAATTACCGGGAAACTTACCGAAATTGCCGGGAAATTTAACCGGAAGGCATGAGCCAGATTTGGGTACTTACAGAAGCCCCTCGACAACGTCACTTGCAAGGCGAGTGGGGTTGTCGATAGAAAAGGATCCGATCTGGCGAATGCCGAGACGGATTGAGAGACCGAGGTGGTCGAGTGGCTGAACCTTTTATGAAAGTCTACCTACGTATCCCGAGTAGGAATCAAGCCAGGCTGTAGTTCGGAATAGATCCGCTGAGGAAAGGGGAGAAGAGAAACTGGTCTCTTGCTGGGGAAGTAGAAGAGAAAATGACCTAAGAGGTCAAGCAATTGATCCTACTGGGGATATGCTAGAAGTGACCGATGTGGTCAGATATCTAAACCTCTATGAGGGGTTACTTCATCACTGAGGAGTAATGAAGGAACAGGGTGACCAAAGTGGTCGGATGGCTGGACCTTTTATGAAAGGCTACCTACGTATCCCGGAGGAATCAAGCCTTGATTGTAGTTCAAGCATCACTAGATAGTTAGGAACGATGTCTAGGATCCTTGAGAGTTTTGACAATTAATGGAGGCTGTCACCTGATTGACAATTAATGGAGGTTGTCACCTGATTGACAATTAATGGAGGTTGTCACCTGAAGAAACTAGAGCTTACGTCACTATCGAGGAGATAGAGGTAGCTAAAGTTTGGAAAACTTAGCATACTTCACTATTCGGGATAGAGGTAGCTTAAGTTTAGATGAACTTGAGCGCACGTCACTATCTGTGATAGAGGTAGCTTAAGTTTAGATGAACTTTAGCATACTTCACTATTCGTGATAGAGGTATCTAAAGTCAGAAGAACTTGAGCGTACGTCACTATCTGTGATAAAGGTATCTTGAGTTTAGATAAACTTTAGCATACTTCACTATTCGTGATAGAGGTATCTAAAGTTAAGAAGAACTCGAGCATACTTCACTATTCGTGATAGAGGTATCTTGAGTTCGGACTTCGACAATTCGGAGGTTGTCACCTAGCGTTATCCCGTTATAACGGAATTAACGGAGGCGACTGGGAAGAAAGCTTAATTGCTTAGGAGATAAGGGATATCTTCTGAAAAAGATGTTATCTTAGTTAAAGGATAACGGGAATTGGATGCCCAAGTGGAAAGTCCAGGGGCAAAATTGTAATTTCTGCTCAGAGCGAATGAGGCCGCCCGGCATGAGATGGGGAAAAAGAAGCCGTACGGCTAGAAGTCTGTTTTTTCCAGATTATTTAAAACAGATTTGAACGGGCAATTGGGCATTACTGCCGCCCATTCCAGCCGAGGAAGAGAGAGAGAGGAGAGAAATTTTGAAAACCCTTCAATTCCCTTGCTTCCTTTGATCAAAAATGGATCCGAAGGGCAATCCTATACCAAGGCAAGCAAGAAGAAACATCTCGGAAGCCGCTCAGAGGAGGAGGAAAGAGCTCGTTCGAACGGAGAGAAAGTATGACTTTCTTACGCCTCCATCGGAGATTTATCCGGGGAGAAGAGAGCACAAATCGACGAACCCGCGATCGGTTGGGGTAAGCGTTCTTATTTGGCTCAATTCCGTCGATTTTAATTGAATTTTGATTGATTTAGGGCTTGACCCGAATTTTAGGAATTTTCTACGATTTTCCTCGAATTTTTGAATGATTTTGAGACATTGATGATTAACCTATGAGGCTAAGAACATGCATGTGCAATTTATTTGATAAGAAATAATGAGAATGACCCACTTTTTTCTCGAAAATAAAGTAAGAATGATGATTGTTTAAAATGAGACGGAGTTCTTGCATGTGCTAGAACTAAGTCAAAATTTTGATTATCAACGAGAAACAAGATTTTGGAAGATGAAAAGGATTCATGCATGCCATTTTTTTGAAAGAATGATGCTTATGTGCAAAGAATTTTGAAAATTGTGATTTTGTGCTTTAGGAAAGCAATGAGGCTTGACATGACGTGTTTCAAGTGATGAAAGACGTGTCTTTTCATGCAAAGGATGCTAGAAAAACTTTATGAATGCTTTTCTTTTGAAAACATGTGCACCTTTTGAATATATGCATGCTTTTGAAATGAGATGAAAGATTGACGCATTTCTTTGTTGTGCCTGTCTACAGGAGAACAAGTCTAGAGGGCCATCTGAGATAGCAGTCAGGCTTTGGGAGAGGATGCCCGATTTCGAGAAGAATGGGGCGAACCCCAAGCAGCTAGTGCGGGCTACCGGCCTAGATCTTTTTATTGAGGCTATCGGCAGGGGGATCCATATCACCTCTAAGAGCAAGGGCTTGGTCCAGGCCCTATCTGAGTTTTGGTGGGATAGCACTCATAGCTTCCATCTGAGCTGGGGAGAGTTGACAGTGACTCCTGCTGATTTCACGGCTATCACTGGTCTACAGTTCACTGGGAGGCCCGTGACTTGGAGGGACCATATCACAGCTGAGGAGTTCCGAGCTTTGGTCGGGTTTGAGTTAATTCCCAAGGGGCTAGGGATGGAGACGCGGAACGTCGAGGTGGCAGTCCAGAACTGCATACGGGATTTTGCCGTTAGTGAGGTGACTGCCCACCAGCTTGCTAGAGCCTTTGTGTGGTTGATGCTGTCGGTCACCATCTTTGCTAGTGCAGGACTACTGGCCATGACTAGCCTCCTCGACTCTCTGGAGGATGTAGATGGGATAGGGACGGTCTCTTGGGGAGAGGCCGGATTGGCGGAGCTCTACTTCTCTTTGGACATGTACGGTAGGAACAAGGCCGCTTCCATGGGCGCTTTTCATTTTCCCTTGAGGTAGTCCCTCTTTCTTTTCTCTTTCTTTTCTTGTCTTGAGACTTTTATGAAAGAAAAATGACCCTTTTGATGTTTTGAACATGCAGGTGCAGTTACGTGAGGTGATCGGGTTCTTTCCGTGGAACCAACGGAGCGATATCACCATCTTCCACTGCCATGATCCATTTGGAGGAGATGCGAGGGATAAGTTCACGGGAAAGACCCGGATCACTTTTGATTACAAGATGGTGAGATCGGTCATCAACAGGGATGGGCCTGATGGAGTGGACTTCTACCCTTGGGGCAGGTATCCGAAGATTTTTCTAGGAGAGGCCATTGAGGCAACGAGGCAGAGGAGATGGCTTACTGGGCTGACATGTGATGTCATATATTTGGGGGACCGTTTCTCGAGGCAACATGGCCATGTCCCTCCACTGGGTGCCATTACTCCCATGATCCTCCAGCACGGATGCTACAGCCCAGGGATTGGCAGGCAGATGAGATAGCTAGGTACCAGGCAGGCGTGGCCGCTGAGGAGTACTTTGACATGGATACCCCCTACGCTGTGTTTGTGGAGAAGCGCTTGAGGACGCCACAGAAGCTGATGAAGCTGGCGGTCACTCAGGGATATGGGGAGGATGAGCCTACTGACCTGCCGATCCCTCCTGCGCACCTATCTTATGTGGTCCACGGAGTACCGAGGAGGATGAGGATTCCTGTCCCCGACACTAGGGAGCCCCAGTATACCCTGCCGCCTGACAGCACTGTAAGTATACTTTTAGGGTCTTTCCCTTTTTTTAGCTTTCTTTGCTATTCGCAATTCTGAGATTTTTCTGAGATTTTTTCTGAGATTTTTCTCCTCTTTTTCTCAGGTTCCAGCTCGCACCTATGACAGATTGGTCAGGCAGAACAGGGGCTGGAAAGACATGTGCCGGTCCCTTCTGAGGAAGCTGGCCTGCACTTTAAAGGCGGCAGCGGACGCACAGGAGCCCGGGCGCAAGAGAAGGCATGTCGGGGGCACATCGTCTACCTCATCGGCCTCGGAGTACTCTTCCAATGCCATGCCTTGGGGGCGAGGACCCAATTCTGACATTCTGGAGCAGCTGGCTGAGTACGGGCACGATAATGTACATCTGTCTGATGTGAGCGACCAGGAGGACTTGATGAGGGAGGCTAGCGTCTACGAGCTAAGCAGTGATGAAGAAGAAGAAGAATCGGAGGCCTAGGAGGTCTCTAGAGTGGATTTAGGAACAAAACAAACAATGGGCAAAATTCATGCACACTTTGTTTATTTTTTGCTTTATTTGGGCGCCGATGGGGCGAAGACATTGTAGTAATGCTTTATTTACTTTTCTAATTTATGCTTTTTAAATTTGCATATTATCTGAGCCTCGGGGCAGTTTTTTTTTGCTTGGAATTGGGGCTAAAACTGGGCCAAAATGATATATAATGATATATAAATTCTTGTATGGCTTCTGGACATGTTTTTGTACAGGTCTTGGTTGAGAAAGTGGGGTGAAAACTCCCTTTGGGCAGCAACTTTGGTTGCTGCAGATTTTTTTTCTGCAGAAGCAAATGAGGCCGTGCGGTTTGGTCCTGAGGGCAAATGAAGCCGTGCGGCTCACAGTTCTGTCTGAACTGGTTATTTTCTGAATAAAAGCAAGGCTTGGCCATTTCATTTCATTTTCAACTTAGACTTGTCCCAATTGTTCCCAGAGCACATTTTGGACTTAAAGACACCATCTTTGGTCATTTTGTAATGGAGAAGCCCGTCAGATTGCAAAAGGGGAAGCGAGACCGTTTTCTGTCCGATCTTCAATCTTGGGTGAAGCACAACTTCCAATTTCACAAGGGACTGCTTGATTCTTCCTTCAAGATCAAGTCTTTATGGCATTTGAGGGATCTCCCGCCCGATTGGGACCTTTTGAGAGCAGCAGCAAGGTTTTGGGACGTCCGGAGACACGTTTACTGCTTTTCTTACAACGAGATTGTCCCAACGCATGAAGACTTCCGAGCCTTGATTGGGGGTCCCGAGATTGAGGCTATATCTATTCCGCTGATCGGAGACGTGCCGGTGGCGGTAAAGCTTGCATCTTTTCTGCAGATTTCTCTGGGAGAGCGAGGGATGATGATAGCCCCAGACAGGATTGACCTTTCTGATATCCCGGGCAGGTTTGGGTCTCCGGCTATGGCTGCGACCACGGTGGCTATGGATGCCTTTATTCTCTGCATATTTTCTGCTCTGTTCACCGCCGAGTCCGTGGGGATCTGTCATAGCGGTCTCTTAGACATGGTCAGAGACTGTAGAGCTGGGAAAGACATTGTCCCACTGGTTTTGGGAGAGACATTGCATGGCATTGACAGGATGGCTAGGGGAGACCATTTTATGAGGTCTGGGAGTCCAGCTGTGCTGACTTTATGGCTGCAGGAGAGGCTCGGGGCTTTGCCAGGGGCTTTGCCGACTCAGTGCCCTTGGGTGATTTCTCGGAGAGGTGCACCGAGGCAACAGGACCACGGTAGCTGGGAGCTGACGATGGCTAGGCTATCCACTTCAGACATCCGTTGGTGGATACCTCACTGGAGATTGCAGACCAAGAGGATATTTCAGGAGTCTTATGCTTGTGAGGGTTCCGTGGTTCTCACTGGTCGTCCTTCTACATTCCCTGCTTGGTATCCAGGCAGTTCGGGGCATTACAGGAGCCATTGAGCGATTGGGAGGACATCCAGATCATGGAGGTGATGCCATTGGATATGAGAGATCCAACCAGCTTCTCATTCTTTTCGAGGGCTTGGACTTACACTGCTTTCCCACCCAGGGCTATCTTCAGGAGCAGGAAGAGCACCATCTTGACTACCGTCTACTTGGACCGGTACGAGAGGGAAATGGGAGCGACTCAGGTCACTCTGGGAGAGACGTCGGCTTTATTGGGGCCGACCGTGACTCGAGTAGGACTCTAAGGGAGACCGAGGCTAAGGCGAGTCGCCATAATCGCCGGGTGACCCGATCGTAGATATGGAGGCTCGATACAAGAGATTGTCCGAGGTCGCTCCTTTGACTGAGACTCAGAGGGAGGAAGTGCGGACTCGTGCTCGTGTAGAGAGGGCACTTATTGACACGGGTTTGGTAGAGGCTCCAGTGAGGATACCGGAGATCGGGATGAGGGATACCGACCTTATAGAGAAGAAGAGAAAGAAAACTCGACTGGGTCGAGGTAAAGGGAAGAAGATCAAAGAAGACTCAGCGAATGACGACTGACAGATCTTTTCTTAGGATTCCCTTATTGCCATTTTGCAAACACATTAGTTTATTTAGGCATTTTATTGTATCTTTGTAGCAGGTTAGCAGAGTCGAGAGTAGACCGTGCTTGAACTCTTCAAGAAGTTTTTAACTTGTAATGAACAAGAAATATTATCTTAGAAATTAATCAAGACACATTTCATGGAAATTCAAATGTCTTATTGGTTGGGACCCGTTTTATGAAAACTAAAATACCCTTTATTTTTTTAGGACGCACTTCATGGAAGCTTAATTGCCCTTTTTTATTGTTTAGACCGAACCATATATGGCTGCCTACGTTCCCCTTTTACAAGAAAGACTAAGGGGCTCAGGTCTTCGTAGTTCATTCTGGTGAACTATATATATATATATTTTCCTTTTTTTTTTTTATGTGTAACCCTGTCTTTTGCCTAGACCGCCCTTTTTAGGGTTTTCAGCCTAGCTGGGTATTACTCTTTTTGCACTAAGATTTTTTTTTTTTTTTATGTGCAACCCTGTCTTTTGCCTAGACCGCCCTTTTTGGGGTTTTCACTTAGCCGGGTATTACTCTTTTGCACTAAGATTTTTTTCCTTTTTTTTATTTAGACATAGTATCTTTTGAGCTTATCACCGCTGACCGGGTGGACAAAGGGATTGCCGTCCGTGTCCGCAAGCTTCATGGCTCCTCCCGATAGTATCTTCTCGCACCACATAAGGGCCGATCCAAACGGGTTCCCATTTTCCTGTGGGGTTGCCTCTCGGTAGGGGCTTCACTTTCAACACTAAGTCACCCTCTTTGATGTCTCTGGCCTTAACCTTTTGTCAAACGCTCCGGCCATCCGCCTCCGGTAGGCTCGGTGTGTTCCATGGCTTTTAGCCTTCTCTCATCAAGCGAGCCAACTCATCATGCCGGCCGCGCAACCATTCTACTTCATTGACACCGTTTTCCAGAGGACCCTTAATGACGGGATTTCCAACTCCACCGGTAACACCGCTTCCATCCCGTAGGTTAGGGCAAAAGGAGTTTCTCCCGTAGCCGTTCCGGCTGCACGTTCAGAGCCCCGCAGTGCCAAGTGCAGCTTTTCGGGCCAATCACGACCACGGGTGGCCATCTTCCGATGATCCGTTCGAGCGTCTTATTAGCAGCCTTCCACGGCTCCATTAGTCCGAGGTCCGTACGGAGACGACTTGTGGCGAGTGATTCTGAATTCTCGACAAAGCAACCTATCGCAGCCCCTTCAAAGTGCGACCCATTATCGGAAATGATCTCGCTGGGCACCCCATATCTCGCACATTATGTTTTCTTTGATGAATTGGGCCACTTTTCTCGGAAGTGAGAACCTTGTAGGACTTAGCCTCTACCCACTTGGTAAAGTAGTCGATGGCTACTAGCACAAATTCATGCCCATTGCTTCCGCCGGGCTATTTTCCCTATCACGTCAATACCCCAAGTTGCAAACGGCCAAGGAGTCGTCATGCAAGACATGTGTCATGAGGCGGGAGATGGTTGAGGTTGGCAAACCGCCGGCACTTGTCACATGTTCTGACGTGCTGACACACCGTTTCCATGGAAATCCAAAAGAGTAACCCATTCTCGAGGATCACTTGCATCGTGGCTCGGCATTCATATGAGGACCACAGGGACCATTGTGGACTTAGGTCATCAACTCTTTGGCCCTTTCTTGAGTGACGCACAAGAGGAGTGGTCCTTGGTATCGCTTCTGTACATGTGCTGCCTCCTAGAATGACATAATGGGAGGCCAACCTTTTCAAGGCTTGCAAGCTCTTGGCTCGACACCTTCTTTGGTCTACCTTCTTCTTCTCTCGAAAGATGACTCTCCATCTTTGAGGAACCGGTAAATTTGATTGTACCAGTGGTTCCTTTATAGGCTCGGGTCCTGTGTCTACTTCACAAATGTAAGGCCGGGGCTTCTTTTCTACCCACTCAAGGGTTTTATGGCTTTTCCCTGGGGATCTCTACCAATGAGGCTAGAGTAGCTAGGGCATCTCGCGAATCTGTTCTTTTCCCTTGGCAAGTAGTGGAAGGTCACTTCTCCGAACCGTCCACCAACTCCTCCATATGGGCATGATACCGCCGCAGATTAGGGTCCACGCCTTCCATTTGTTGGAAACCCGGTTGATGATCGTGGCCGAGTCTCCGTAAACTTCGAGCTCCTTGACATTCCTTTCTAAGGCGCCTTCCAAACCAAAGAATGCAAAGCTTCGTACTCGACAACATTGTTCGTGGCGTGGGAAGTTCAACTTGAGGGCTATGGGTGTATGCTCATCTTTCGGATCGACCAAGAGCATCCCGATGCCGTTTCCTCTTTTGTTAGCGGCTCCGTCAAAGAATAATTGCCATCGGTTTTCGGCTCGACCGCAAAGATCCCTTCATCTCGGGAATTGGGGGTCGTGCCCTCGTCCTCATTATCGGGGAAGTTTGCCAGGTGGTCCGACAACGCTTGACCCTTGATGGCTTTTCTGGTCACATAGTTGATGTCGTACTCGCTAAGAAGAAGGACCACTTTGCTAGACGCATCGAGAGGGAAGGCTTATCAAAGATGTATTTGATGGGGTCCATTTTCGAGACCAAATTCACAGGCGGGCTTCGCATATAATGCTTCAACTTGCCGACTACCTGCACTCGCCCCCGCATGTGTCTTTTCACACGCCGAGTAATTGAGCTCACTTCCCGCAGCCTTCCGCCGACAAAGTAAATGGCATTCTCTACCCGAGAGTCTTTCTTTTCCCGAGCAAGCATAGCCCCAACCGCCAGACAAGGATGTGAGATAGAGCGTAAGAGGTTTCGTCTATGTGGGGGCATAGCATCGAGGATGTACCAAGTATGCCTTAATCTCGGTCAAAAGCATCCTGGCATTCTTCGGTCCATTCTCGTGTCTATATTCTTCTTCATGAGCTTGAAGATGGGCTCGCACATAGTGGTCAATCGATTGACGAAACGGCCGATGTACCGCAGCTTTTCCCATAAAGCTCTTGACTTCCGTCCGGGTTCGAGGTGGCCTCATATCCATAATGGCTTTGATCTTTGGGGGTCAACTTCAATACCTCGCTCCGTGACCATATACCCAAGCACTTTTCCCCTTGTCACTCCGAAGGTGCATTTGGTGGTTTAGTCTCATGGAATGTTGTCTCGCCTCTCCAAGAACTTCCGCAGTCAACAAAGTGCCGCCCATCCTCGCCTTTGGAGTGGATTATCATGTCGTCTACATAGACCTCAATCTCCTTGTGGATCATGTCATGAAAGCGCGGTCGCCGCCTCTTTCGTAAGTAGCCCCGGCGTTCTTAAGCCCAAATGGCATCACCGTATAACAAGCAAGTTCCCCACGGTGTGGTGAAGGCCGTCTTTTCTTAGTCTTCCTCGGCCATCTTGATCCGGTTATAGCCTCGCAAAGCCATCAACGAAGGATTTGACTTCCTAGTTGGCAAGTGGAATCCACCAGATGTCCATGTTTGGCAAAGGGTAATCGTCCTTGGGCCGGCCTTGTTTAGATCTCGGAAATCCACACAAAGCTAGCCGCACCTTCCCATCGGCCTTGGTGACGGTCACAATATTGGATAACCATGTCGAATATTCGATGACTCGATGAATCCTACCCGCAAGTAGCTTCTCAATCTCTTCTTTGACCCGTAGAGCCCATTCTCGGCTTGATCTTCCTCACTTTCGCTTTATCGGCTTAAGCATCCGGTGCTAGAGGGATTCTCGTGCTCTACTATTGAACTGTCTAGCCCCGGCATATCCCCGTATGACCATGCAAACACGTCGACGTATTCTCTCGAGCAGATTGATCGCCCGTCCCGCTCAACCCCCGGAAGAAGTTTCCGATCTCGTGTCTCTTTAGGTTCCTCGACGCACCCAAGTTCACACTTGTCAAAACCTCCTGCACTTGGGCCCGGTTTTCCTCTTTTTCTCGAAACCCGCTTAAAGATTTCTTTAATGTATTGTTCATTTAGTGTGTTTGCATCTTGATCAAATGATTCATTATTAACCGTTGTTAAGTTTTGAGTTAATTTATCATTTGTTAAGTTGGCAATAAGAGGATACTCGAAAGATCCGTCATTTCATTCAAAATAAGGGGAAAGATGACATCGATTACATTTTGGTAGTCCTCGGGCGTGAGGCCTTCTGGATGACTCGAGGACTCGGAATTCAAAGATTCCCGACTCGACCGTATGGACAACAAGGTGTTTGACACGACTGGGTTGAGAAGGACGGGTACCAATCCAAGCTCCGCGATCATTTGCCAGTCGGCCGGCTATTGGCCCCGAGAATGTCTCCCAATTCTTTAATGGCATCTCTGTCTTAGTTACCAAAGTGCGGGGATCAAAAGGATTTTCACCACCGTCTCCAATTACGGCAACTATCTCATCATTCGAGCCGAAGTCGATCAAATCTGGGATCTCGTGCTTCTTCATCAAACAACCGTAGCAAGCCCCACTCACCGTCTTCACTACCGGGCAGCCTTCTATCCGGCCGATCTTCTAAGAGCTAACTCGAAGGCGGAGAAATCCATTACCCCGGATGCTAACTCTTTAACGCCGTCTCGAGTTCCCTTTGAAGACATACTGCTCGAACGGTAGTGGTAGCCCTGTGAATGTCCGGCAAGTCAAGGAACATTCTTCGAACAGGATTGGCCGGCTTTCCCTCATTTTCTCAAGATTTTCCGTAAGGGTTTTCTCGCAAGGAGATCTCGGTGATCACTTTTATCGTATTGTGTCCCGCCTTTTGTAAAGTAATGGGTTAGGGATAAACCGTAGGGATGAAGCCGGACCCCTTTAGCTTTTCTCGCCATTCCGAGAATTCGGTTTGTACCCCAAGCCGTATCCGGTAGTCTGTTCCTTTACATCGATGATGGTATTGCGACACTCAAGTCTTCTACCCAATCCAAGTCCCTAAGATAACCCATTTTTCTCATCATTCTCATGCGGAGGGATTTTATCGGAAGTAGTGGTGAGGTCGGCAACACACTTGTGCTTTGGAAGGAGCTACAGAGAATCCCGTCAATGCCAACCCTTCATCATCATGTTTGATTTCCAATATCGGGATATCTCCAAAGGCCGGTTCCTTCTACCGTGACACTGTCTCCGTAAATGGTGGTGATAGTGCCATCATTTGATCGAAATTTGACGCACCGGTGCAAAGTAGAGGCTACCCCATTTATCTCGATGGATCCAAGGCCGTCCCAAGAGAGCAAGAAATGAAATCGGAATATCAATCACTTGAAAATCAACGTCCATGACCTTTTTCCGAACCACAACTTGAGAGTAGCAATCCCCAAAACCGATCGTGCAGTGGAGTCATAAGCCTTAATAGTCTCGACTAGAAGGCTTCAAATCCGTTGGTTTTAAGTCCAATAAGTCCATCATCTTGGCCGGCAAGACATTCATTGCACCCTCCATCGACTAATACCCGTGGCAATCGACGCTCCTCTAACCGGACTGTGATGTAAAGAGGTTCGTTATGACTAGCCCCATACTTTGGTGTCCAAGTCGGTGAAGGTAATGATGTTTCCGTAATGGATACTTCCAATCATTTGGACGACCTCATCTCGGGGTGACATCTATGGGCACCATGGTCTTGGCCAAACTTTCTTCTAGCTTCAACTTATGAGGGTATGAAGAGGTTAACAGGACCACAAGGAGATATTGGCCTGGGTACACTTCAACCGAGTCAACACCGGATCCTCTTTGTCGTAGTCCGGTTTTTCTACTTCCGGCTTATAAGGCCTCTTATCTCGTCTTTGGCTCCGAGACGGCATTCCTTTTGTCACCCCGAGGCCGCTCAATACTCATCTCGTCTGCATCGAGTCATCACATAGACATTAGATTTTTCTCGGGTCATTATTCCTACCGGAGGATTCTCGTTAGCTCTTTCAAAGTCGAGGCGGTCTCTTGCCGGTGTATGGCCAATTCTCGCCGATTAATCTGATTAACGGCACTTCCGGGAGGCGTAGGCCGCTTCTCGAACCCGATCCCAAGTTAACGGCTTTCGACCTTCTCGTGGTTCTCGACTCTGATTGGCTTAGCAATTGGCCGGTTTCAGCCTTTACCTTCTCCGTTTAGAGCCTTCACGCCTCATTCAAACTTTTCAAAGTCAAGCATGCAACAGAGTTATCACTTTCGTGGTTTGGAGCCCGGCGAATGGCTTTCTCATCCGGACCTAACAATTTTTTCAACAGAGTGGGATCACATTCCTCATCACCGCCAAGCATGTCCCTTCTTTCTCTAGGGGTCGCCTTCCGACGGCATCTTTGACGTTGGCCAAACATTTTCTCAAGTGGGAAATTCCATCATCAATAAGGATTTCGCGGGTCAAACCTCATGGCGGGTTTGTTCTTTTACCGTCGGGAAGGTTTTCTCGGGCTTTTTGGCTTCTGGGCTAACCACTCCTCTACTGTTCCTTCCGGCACTTCGACTGTGTCTTCATCAGTATCACTACAGTAACTCTCGTGGGAACTTTCGTCTTGACTTTGATGACCAATGAGGGCAAAAGCGGGTCGGGATACTTGACGCCATATAAGAGGTATCTTGGACTCCTCTTCTGACTTGGGAATTACCAAGAAAACATCGTTGTCATCATAGGACATAAAGGGGACTGGGGTCGCCTCGAGACTTAAGACTCTTTCCAGGGCATCCATACACTCTTCTTCGCACTGTGTTTCGTGGAGTGACTACTAACACCGTAACAGAGTCTACTCTTCCTGATGAGTGTTTGGCTTCAGTGATGCTTACATTTTCCAGATCGGCGGGCGGAGCCCACTTTCCTCTTTCAGCTAGAGCTTCAATTAAGTCCCTCCATTCACCGACCAAGTCTTTGTAAGGAGTATTGAACTCTAGGATGTAGGATTCATATGCTGCCTCATCTAAGCTAGCATCCTTTTCCTTTTCCGAGCCTTCACACAGGCTGCAAATACACTTTGAAGTGATTTCATCCCCTATTCCAGTGTCTCGTGGTTTTCTACCTCATCTTGCCCTTCGGGTTTCACTTCCGCCGACTCCAAGTCCATTCCTTCTACCGAACCGTCATCATCACCGTAAATCCATCCATTCCTATTCTCATTTCCGATCGATTCTTCACTACCACTGCCGAGAGATAGGCAAATTCACGGCATTGACGAAATTAGAGAGGTCGTGGTGGTACTGGGATTCCAGGGTAAGGAGATTTGGATTAGGCTGAAAGGAGGGAAAGAGTCCCACGGGGGAATGCAAAGGCTGCAAGGGTGTCGGGACCCTGACGGCTCGGGATGTTGGGGAAGACTGGAAAGGGACAGTCTTTGGCAATGGATTATATGTGAATGGAGGAGGGGATTGGCTATAGGCTAGCTCTTCTTCCCTAGTCATCTCGGTTACCCAAACCAAGGTCTTCTCTGTCGAATCGGACATTCTCGACTCTGGATCGACCAAACCGATGATTCTCGCGAACTGTTCCGAGAATTCTCGCGCTAACAAGTCGCCGACCCGGTGTTCTCACCCACTTCTTTCTCGCCGTGGGAAAGGGATAGGAAAGGTTTAGACTCGGGGTAGGTGTTTAGCCGAAGGCTCGTGCAATATGCAAATTAGAATCTTCCAGCTTTACTTAAAACCGTGTCTTTTATTAATATCTATTTGGTTGGAAAAGGGATTTGCCCTTCTTTTTCGCAACTACTCTAGATCCCGGATCGCTGGGTTCCGTCACTACGTCTATAAGCCCTCGTATTCCACCCGTATTTCGACCTCCCAGGTGGACACGGCGAGGGTCCTATAGGGCACGCGGATCCCACCGACCGAGAGTAAAGAACGCTCCTAACGGGTCTAGCGGGTCATAGGAACTTTCAACGCACGAGCGATGCGGATTATAGTCAAGGCAATACCGGGAAAGTCTCGTCTTTCTGCCTTGATAGAATTTTGGCAGAATTTCGCTTGAGCGAATGACGTTTTGACTTTCGGTAATGTCCGAGAAGATAATAGGCATGGGTCGGGCGGCAAAAGCCGGATGACACAGTGTCACATTGAACTTCGTTCCATACGCCGGGTGTGAGTCAGAATCGAAGTCAATGCCGGGTCAAGATCTTACCAATTTTTCCTTGTCGGAATTTTGGCAGAACTTCGCTTGAGCGAAAGATCTTTTGATTTGTTGGCAAAGACTCGGTCTCGACTCTTACGCATTCCGTGCAGGTCAAAGTCAAAGTCAATGTCGGAGTCAAGATCTCGCCAATTTTTCCTTGTCGGAATTTTGGCAGAGTTCCTCTTCCGTTATGAACTAAGGCTTGACCTTTACGAGGGTATGCAACTGGGCTATATGACACGGACTAGACCAAAAACCAACCAAAAAGTCACGGTTTTTTTGAAACGTGTGACACGGACTGTGCATTGGTCGACCCTGGCTGCCATGGGTAGGTTGGGATGATTCCGTGCGCGCCCGGGAGCATCGTAAGGCTGTCCGTGACTGCAGCTGGAACCACCCTCGGGTTTGAAGGACGTGCGTGCAAAGTGTACATGATATATCAGGTGCGCGTAGTGTGCGGTCTCCTAAAAATGTTCCTTTTTTGAGTTAAAACAGAGATTTTCATAAATGTGTTTTAAAGGATTGATTTTTGGGACGGGGAAAATGCAGCACGTAAGCACGTAAATTTTCTGGGAGCCCCAGTCTGTCATGGAGCTGAGTAGCCCCAAGCTGCTAGGACTGCCAGATTAACCATGATTTTTCCTAATGGAATTGCCACTGAGGTCGCTCGGTCAGAATCCAAGGAGGATTGAGCCGTACGACTGCATGGATCAATTTTCCAGGTTCCACTCCTTTGCTATTTTTCGGGTTGTTTCCCGTTCAAAGTATGCACAGATTCCAAGATGCAAATGATGCAATGCAGGGCAAATAAAGCAAGCACGAATAATGAAATCAGCGACGGGAGTCTAACCCGCTCAAAGGGAAAAGCTTTCTTTTATTTTTTTTTCAAATTTTTTTTTTCGAAAAGGGATACTGGTACGTGGGATTGTTAAACCGCCGGTTATCCCAACTCCCACATCAGGGAGTGTACAGGAAGGTTAAGTGGTTTCCACCTATATACCGAGTATCGATTTTTTGTTTTGAAAATAAAAGCTTTTCCCCTTTGGGATATCCCCAGCAGAGTCGCCAAACTGTGAATGTGTGCCCCAAATTTTTGTTTATTGGAAATTCACGTGAGTTTGAAGACATCCGGTTTAATTTGAAAAACGGAGTCGCCACGCCATTTTGATTACCTCAAAACTTTGAAAAAAAGGTTTTATGGGTTCGGAGGTTAAGTTACCCCTTGGGAAGAACGGATCGTCGTTCACCCAAGGTGCCTTGCCGGAGCAAGTCTCCCAAGATCCCATTAATCGTGCTTGCTTGCGTGCTTTCTTGTGTGCATGTGTTGAAAATAAAGGGAAGGAATGTCCCAAGTCGTCTTCCGGACGTACAAACCATTTATTGGTTGTCGCTCGGGATTTCTTGGATTTTATGTATTCGGGATTATGATCCCGTCCTCATCTTGGACTTGTGATCATTGCATTTTTAACCTCGGGACTTGCATGATCGAGAGAATGACTCTCTTTATAGTCAAAGATGAGGTTCTTTAGAAAAGGAGGGTCCTTAGCCCATCAATCCTACACTCTAAGACGGTCGAGCTCATATAGATGCTTCATACTCATCTTAAGTGATGATCGGAGATATAGGGTTCAAGGTTGTCCCTTTCTAAAGAAATTATGAAACCTTTATGGAAGGAACGATGTAAAGATAGGATCTTTTACACCGGTCCGTTCCAAGGTTGCTAATGGGGACATGGGGGAATGCATGTAAAAATGACATTTTTAGTGAAAAGATGACATTTTGGGTTGCAAAGGATGCATTTGATTTAAAGAAATAATCTTTATTTGCAAAGGATGCATAATGACATGATTTTTATGCAAAGGATGCATTTTTATGAAGAAATTGGAATTTGAATATGCAAAGGATGCATGAAGATTGTATTTTGAAAAGCATAGGATGCTAATTTAGGATAAAGATATGATCTTTAATGCATAGGATGCTTGAAAAAGGATTTCATATGCAAATGATGCATTTTTATCATAAAGATTGGATTTTTATATGCAAAGGATGCATGAAGATGATGTTTTTATGTAAAAATGGGGTTTTTAGGTGCAAAGGATGCACCTTTGATTCAAAAGATTACATCTTTAATGGCAAAGGATGCCTAATGCATGCAAAGGGGGAAAGGGGGTATAAAGATATGATCTTTAATCTACCAAGTCCCAAACAAGATAATAGCAATTATATGAAATGCAATGAGCAATTAGAATCACATAAGGCAATTAGAATGCAAGTTTAGGGCATGCGAGGTTACCAATGGCTTCCTCTTCTTCTTTGGATGGAGCTAGGTGGAAAGGTTGATCTTGGGATCTTCAAGGAGGAGGGAGGTGGCTTCTTGACCTTCTTCTTCACCTTCTTGGACTTCCAGCAGCTCTTGGGAGGATTTTCTTCGTATTATATGTGTGTGATGGTATTGTTGTCCTCCTTCAAAATGGGTAGAGGAGGGCTCTATTTATAGGCAGTCTGGATAAGGCCAATGAAGCCGTGCGGCCAGAGACCTTGGGCTAATGCAGCCGTGCGGCATTATCCCTTGTGACTCAGCATGTTTCTAGAACCATGCAAGGTGGAAAATTCTAGAAGTTTTCCCAATTAAGAAAAACGTGTTTCTTAATTGGGAAGCTTCCCTTTCAGTCCCTAATTAATTTGGAACAGTTCCGGAATATTTCCGGAACACTAGGAAGGTCCGGGGAATTACCGGGAAACTTACCGAAATTGCCGGGAAATTTAACCGGAAGGCATGAGCCAGATTTGGGTACTTACAGTACCCCGACCCGAACTCATGTTTTGGGTCCACTTTAATTGATTTTGGGCTCATATAATTGCTAAAGAAGCAAATTAAGTCCAATCATCCAACAGCCCATTCAACCCACTGGGCCTGCCATCCATTCGGCCCAGCTGTGCCAAAATGTTGTACGCTGTCGTCCGACATAGGACGACACTAAGGCGGTTTAACTGCCTCTGTCGGACGACATAAGTCCTCCCATCAGACTACCTATAAATACAAGGCATGGCTGATCATTTTGAGAGGAGAGATTAGAGAGGATTGGGAGGATATCAGTATAATAGGGGAAACTCTGCACAAATAGAGTCTCTCTCTCTCTCTCTCATACACACACACACTCACCTCCCTCCTCACACACACACATACACCAAGGCGAATATCGAAAGAAACCCTCCTTGTTGGTGTGTTGAAGGGGTAGACACCATACTATTGGTGATCTTACCTTGTGGACTACAATAGGTAGCCACTAAACCCTTTTCTCTCTTTAAATAACTCTCTCATACACTCATAGTACCTTGCATGCTTACTTGCTTTAATATTATGTAAGATATTGGGGTTTTTGCATGATAAAGGTGGTGGAGAAGTGGATCTTCAATATTCACTTCTCCCCACCTTAGATCTGGACATTTGGTGGCATAAACACCATTAAAGTTTGAATCTTTACTTATTACCTTTGAGTTAGGAGGTGATGGCTACATAAGAGTGGCCATAAACATGTGATTTATCACATTTGGCCACTAAAGCCATGTGATCCTCCCATAATACTCACATAATACTGTTATATTACTGCTTACAGTTAATAAAAATACTTGATTTGCTTTGAGAACAAAGGGGAAATCAAACAGACTGAAGGGCACTGAAATAGGCCACTCTTGTCGGACGACACAGGACTCTCTGGAGATCCTGTGTCATACGACATGGAGCTCCCAGAAGGCTATAAAGCCATTCTTGGACTTCAGATCTGTCAGATTTAACCCCTTTCGTAACTCAAGGCTTACCTAAGTATTTTTTTGGCTCATAAGCCACTATTTGGGGTGCCTAAGGTCTGTTTGGGTGGGATCTAGTTGATGGAGGCGGTTTGCCATATGACATAGACGACTTCGGATGTTCTATGTCATATGACATCCGTATCATTAAAAGTCAATCATGACTTTGCTTACTCCTATCAACCCCCAAGCTTAACTTAGACCTCCAAATAGTGTCTTCGGTGGGTGAAATAAATGTTATCCCAGCTCAAGAATAGCTTGGTCATTGTAAAAGACAATCTGACCATGAGGCATCATGTCGTCCGACATCCCCTTCCTGGGAAGTCCTGTGTCGGACGACATCAGAGCTTCCTGAGCAGATTGTCTTGATCTTCTGCCTTGTTATAAAAATCATAATATGTAAAGGGTGTGGCCCCTTGTCATGACTCACAAGTTGTATCCAGTCTGTACGTCATCAATGAAATGTCAAATTTGCATGCCTTGCTCATCGACACATATTGCACACACACTTTGAATGTCTATAATTGTCCAATGTTGATTGAAAGTCTCGAAAGAGGCATGTTGGGTGAACTCTCTAGTTCTTTCCAAACACGTAACCAGACTCCCGAACCCAAAATTCTCTTAAAAATAGGTTTTTCAATGTTTTCCTTTAAAAATGGCGTGGCGACTCCCAAAAACCGAAATTTTCAAAACTTATTATTACAACACAACACAAATTTTTCGGGCGAGCGTTCATTCAGTGGCGACTCCGCTGGGGACATACATTGAAAAACTTCTTTAAAAAAAATGATGAAGACTATACTTGGTATATAGGTGGAAACCACTAACCTTCCTGTATCGCTCCCTAACCCGGGGCTTGGGATAAACGGTGGTTTAACAATCCCACATACCAGTATCATTCTTCTATTTTGAAAAAAAAAAGAGTTTTTCTTAAGAGGGTCTAACTTTCTTTAAATCAACTTGGACAATTTCTACATTCTCCTTGTGTGTGCATTGTGTCATTTTGTGTGCTCATATGGGCCTTGCCAGGCTTCTATGATTCTATGCTTCGGTATGTGGCATTTTTGGGAGCCGGAGCTTCCCCCCTTTGCTATTTGCTCTTCCCGTTGATCAGAACAGGGCAGGATGACACTGGACTACAGCTATTGGTAAATTCTGACATTTGGGGCAGTCCCCTTTTGTCGTGCTTTAGACTCATTCTCTCATTTTCCTTTGCATATTACATATTGCATAAAAAAAAAAGAAAAACAAAAAATCTTTTACAAAAAAAAAAAAAAGCAAAAAATATTTTCCTAGAAAGATTACCTTCACACTACTCGCACGCTACCCGCACATCGAGTTAGAACCCGGGAGTGTACGGACGGCATCGCGGAAAGTGACATGTTTCGCTAACGCTTGAGCGCCTAAAGTCCTCCTAGCCTGTGGAGTCAGCCAACACTTGTCCGTGACACACTTTCTAACGTGACCGGTTGGTTTTTGGCCAATACTTTTCAAAACATTTTCTAAACTCGGTTTTCAAAATTTTCTCACAAAGTCCGAGTCATGCTTCGTCTCCAAAAATCTTGGCATACTCTCCCTCTTCATGTCGGAATTACAACATAATTCAACATAAGTACACGTTAAGATCTTGACATATCTCGACGTAGGTACATATCGATTTCTCGGCTTGGCTTCGTAAGAAGTCATGACGCGTTCTCGACATGTGTCAACGCGGGACCATGTCGAATTCTTGGCGCATACTAATAAGAGTTATGACGAAATTTTGCCACTAAGTGACGAGAGGCCATGCCGGATTTTTCAACTCGAAATGAGGAGAAGTCATGCCCAATTCTTCTAGGGTTTTACCTGCAAATTACGGTCTCGTACATTCAAACGTACTTTTGACCCTCTCTCCTCTCGAGTCTAGACGTTGACTTGGACATGGTTTTGAAAACCCTGAGTTTGACTTGTTTTGGCTCGTATGCCCATAGGTCCATTCTGCCTTTTGATTGGTGGGTTCCACGTTCCCTATAGGACCTCTGCCGGGATTGTCCGTCCCGGAGGTGCAATACAGGTGGAATACAGGGGGTCTATAGACGTAGTGATGGAACCCACTGATCCAGGAGTAGCGTAGAATGCGAAAAAGAAGGTGTCCCTCTTTTCCAACCATTCCTAGGATTAATAAAAATTATTTTTATAAAATAAAAAAAAACATAAAAATATAAAAAAAGAGCATATGCATGAGTCCGTCCTAAGCCTATCCTCTCCCCTACCTAAAACCATTCTCTCCCCCTTTCAGCAAGCAAGTATTGGGTCAGAGTTCCGGGTGGTCGGTTAATCAGTTTCTCTCCAGTTAGGGGATCATTTCCAGCAGTCTCAGAAATGGCAGATTCGCAAGTTTCAGCGGGTTCGGGTCTGAATGCGGGCGTTGATCCAGCTCAGAGTCAGAATACCAGTCAGGGTGTAGGGCCGGATCAAGGTCAGAATATGGGACCGAATGTAGCTCTAAATACCTCTCCTAGCAGTGGTTATGGCATGGGTCCTCACATGACACCCCCGGGAAGTCCGTTTGTTAACCCTCACCCAGGTTTCAACTTCTCTCAAGAAGCTTCTCTCCGTGCGGCTCTTGAAGCCTCTCGTGCCCGTGAGGAAGCCGGTTGGGCCCGCTATGTCGAAGTAATGCGCATGCAAGGCGTCGCCGTAATCCGTCACCCCGATGGGTGGTATGAAGAAATCAGGGATGAGCCCGATGTTACTATCACTGGCACTGGTTTTGTTCCCCCATCCTCACCTAGGCAAGGCCTTCACAATGTGCCCCCACCAGTCTCCTATGGTGTGCCTAACTCCCTCTCGATGCCGACTCATGGGGGTATGTCAAGACCTCCCCCCATCCCAGTATCTACTTATGGTAGGCAATACGGGCTGAGGGGCGAGTCAAGCTCCTTCCCAAAGGTCAGTGCTCAGGATCAGTTTATGTTTTATCCCCAGAATCAGCTTGGGCAGGGTCAGCAGCCCAGTGGTGTCAACCAAGAACAGTTTGGGTATATTCAGAATCAGTTTGGGACTCAGGGTCAAAGTCCGTATAACAGCACGAGCCAGCCGCCCAACCCAACCTTTGGTGGTCAGTTTGTCGCTCCTCATGATCAGTCCAATCAGCAGCAGAGCGGGTATCGCATGTCAGGAAGCCATATTTGCCAGGATCAGATCCCGCAATACCCACAACCCCAATTCCAAAGCAACATCCCTCAGCCTGCGATTTGTTCTCCTCTCACCCAGCATCTGTACGGTTCCACTCCGTATTCAGCTCCGTGCACCAGTATCAGGTCCCCTGCCCACGGTCAGGTCGGCAGCCAATCAGTACAGTTTGGGCCCCGGAATCCCGATGTCCAATTCAATGGTTACGACATGTACGGGAACAAGATCCCCAGCCCAGTTGGCTTAGTGGACAGCAATGTTAGCATACCCAGCACTCTTGGTCTTCCTCCGGCTGCCTTGCCAACCAGGTCCACGCCAGAGTTTCCGGTGCAATCCTCAACAGTAGCTCCGACTATGGGACGACCCCCATCCTCCGAGGTTTCAAGTCTGAAAGAAGAACTAAAGTATGTGAAAGAACAGCTGCACAAGATGACTTTTGGGTCCAGCATGGTCAGCTCCGTGGAGCTCAAAGACTCCAAGGCCCTCCCGAAGAACTTCAAGATGCCCCCCATAACTAAGTTTGAAGGCTCCACATGCCCCAAAACTCACATGAACAGCTACATCATGTCAATGGGTGCCAAAGGGGCCACCGAGGAGATGCTAGCCCTTTACTTTCACTTGTCCCTCGATGACTCTCCTTTGAGATGGTTTCTAGGCCTTAAACCGGAAGCGAGGGCTACGTGGTCCCAGATCAGTGATGCCTTTTTGGATAAATACAAAGGAAGTGTCGAGTGGTACACCACTCGTAGTGACTTGATCGGCACCATCCAGAGGCACGATGAGTCCGTAACAGACTTTTATAAGAGGTGGAACAAGAAGCTTAATGAGTTAGCTCACCCAATTCCCCTCTCTGACGAGAAGTCCATCTTCCTTTCATGTGTCAAGCCATCTGTCAGGGAAGCCATTGGCCGGGGGTACTACCCGAACCTGCGAGAAATGGTGAGTGCAGGGGCTGAAAGCGAGAATGCTACCTATTCCATTGTTCCAAGCTCTACCCCTGTTGCTTCAAAGGGTAAAGAAACTGCTGTCTCTAACACCGTCAACTACATTCAAGGGGAGAAGGGTCAGTTATCTGGCCGTGGTGGAGGAAGGCCTCAGCGGCAGAAATTCGATGATTTGGGGATGCCAACTGAGGAGGCATTTAATGGTTTGGTAAAGGCTGGGCTGATCAAGCCTCTGGATAATTACAACCCGGTTAAGGCAAATCCCAATCTGGACACTAGCAAGTTTTGCCTCTACCATCAGTACCCTGGACATGTTACCAATGACTGCGTCCCTTTGAAGCTGCTCATCCAAAGGCTTATTGATGAGGGGAAGATCGAGAAGGCTCCTCGCCCCAATGTGATTACCAATCTTCTTCCGTGATCTTCACCAGAACCCAGGGCCCTCCCATCCAATATTAATACAGTCAATCAGTCTTTGTAGGATCTAGATTGTCTGTTTGTTTCTTTAATGAATGTCCTTTATCGGACAAGAGTCTGTCAAGTCCACGTTGGACTAGTCTTTTCTTCTAATAATAAAAGTCTTTGTTTCTTTTCTTGCTAGACTCGAGACATCACTTGCACACCCACGTTACAACTAATTGAAATGGTCCTATCCAAGATGATCACCTGTGCTGCTCAATCGCTAATGCTTTGAAATAACTCATGTTTAAATTAATCAGAGTGAGAAAATCAATTAATATCCTTCTCAAATTGGGGCTTACCAATTCCCCATCTTGCATCTCATATGCTCACATCTCTTTCATTATCCTCATCATTTCATTGATCAAGAATTCGCATTAATCTTTCTCATTTAAAGCTTATGCAAGCAACGAAGACTTAATTTCGTTTAGGTCATCCGGTAGGGATTGCGGTTGAAGCCTTTCACCCATAGGAAAGCCATTATCTCACCCTCACCAAACAATATCCTTTCATTTCAAGATCGACGTGTTTTGAAACCCCATCTAGCCATCACCTTTCCTCCTTGCTGAGAGAAGTCCAAGCAATGCCAAGAAGTTAGCTTCGAGAGTTG
Organism: Adenophora triphylla var. japonica; assembly: GCA_022495995.1. Classification (NCBI taxonomy): domain Eukaryota; kingdom Viridiplantae; phylum Streptophyta; class Magnoliopsida; order Asterales; family Campanulaceae; genus Adenophora; species Adenophora triphylla. Next base: position 611,950 of record JAFEMH010000461.1, on the reverse strand, counting down.
GCAATGCATAAAATATTCAAGTCATGAAGAAAGGAAAGATAATCCTCAACTCCTCAAAGAGGCCTTCCAAGTTATCAAAAGAAGGATTTTCTCCTCAAAGAGGCCTTCCAAGTTATCAAAAGAAGGATTTTCTAATCCTTAACTCCTCAAAGAGGCCTTCCAAATTCTAAAAAGAAGGATTTTAAATCCTCACAATTCAGCAAAAAATTCCCGACTTCTCGAGAAGCTCTCCCATGATCAAAAAGAAGCCCGCTCTCGATAGCTTGGACTTCCTCTCACCATTACCTTAAATCAATCCCGAGCCATCCTCTCGATTTTAGAGGATATTCCCATTTTCCTTAATCAATTCCAAGCCATCCTTTCGATTTTAGAGGATATTCCCTTTACCATTACCCTTGCCTTTGGCCAAAGTCAAAATTTGAAATCAATCTTCCTCGCCGTAGATTTCCCAAACACATCCCTGCAAGCCAACCTCTCATTTTTAGAGGTTCAGTCAGTAAAAGGCCTAGCCGACCTCTCATCTTAAGAGGTCATGACATTCCAAATCACCCGATGGCCGATCGAAGCCCAGAAACCCAACTACAGTCCCTACCGGATAGTAATTTCATTCTAATATCTTCGAGATCTGAATCAAATTAATAATTCATTGCTTGCTTAAATCAGAGCCAAATCCATCTCGGCTCAAAAGATCATCAATCTAAGATTGTGCAAATTCAGTCCATTCATTTAACACTTTATGTGAGCATATTTCATTTTCTCCTCCACAAACACTTGCCGCGAATGTCCCACTGGGGCTTCGCGTCCGTGTCTTTCATGGACACTCCAAGGGGACATGATCTTCAAATCCCCCAATTCTCAAAATCCTCGAGGGTCCTCCAAATCTCAAATTTTCACATTCATTCTCTTTTCAATCGGGATAAGCCCGAACTACGGCGGCCTGAGCTCCTCGTCAGGAGGGGAACGTAGGCAACCATAACTGGTCCGGTCGAAATCACAAACAAATCTCAGAAAATCCGGTCTCATCAAGGACCGTTCCTATACACCTTCCATCCTTTCGGATTTGATCTCGATATCAGTTGGTTTTCTCCTTGTGATTAATCAAAATATTTGTTCATATCAGACTTAGTGTTTGAATAACCCGAACATCAATAAAGGGTTTTAAGCAGCCTTGTGATCATCACGAATAAGACAGGTTTTCAAATGTCTCGACATGTCTTCTCTTTCTACATCTTAGGAAGATAGAGCCAAACACTGTCTTTCTGTCAGCAGGGGCTTCCAAACACTTTTCCACACCTTGTCGTGTTTATACTCTCTTAAAAGAGTCAAACCCAAAGCAAGTGTGTCATACACAAATTCGGGATTCATTCCCACTTTTCAAAAAAATGTGCCTCTACACGTATATATTTCCAAGTCTGTGACTGATTGACTAAGGTCTGGAAAGATGGGTGCCTCCTGGGTCGCGTGATGATTATGCCTGTAACAGGATTGCATTGGACCTCTCTTCATAACGTTCCATTTTGAGCCAAATATTGGATCTGGGGGATGATGCCCAAGTTGAAGATGAATTTTGGGGCTGCTGTGACTGCTGGAAGTTGCCTTTTGCAAAGCTGTCCTCTTACAAACACTGGGGCTAGTTTCCCAAGAAAGTCAGTAAACGTGACCATACATCAGACGTCAGAACTGGCTGCATCTGCAGCACTCCATCGGCGATCCGATACTTGCTCAAAACCTGTCCAAAGCAGCCCGAAACTCTATATCCATTCCCCCTACTCACCAGCCGCATGGGAGAGGATTTGGCACACTTTGCACCCAAATACATTACCAACCCCCAACAAATTCCATCCTTTCTTTCCATTTCTTGGGACGGACTAATACATATAAACAAATAAGTCTAGATGCTATCAATAGAATGCATTAGTTGCAAAATACAAAGATTTTATAGATTAGTGCATGCATTGCTCCTTCTCTCTATCTAAGAGTCCTAAAGCATGGCAAAAGGGGGCCACCGCAATCAATCCGGCCCTGAGTCGTCGTCAGGGCGCTCACCGCCCTCCTCGGAGTTGCTCTCTCCGCTATCCTCCTGGTCGTAGCCTCCCTGCTCCTCAGAGCCACTCTGCTCCTGGCCATCGCCGCTGCCCTCCTGCTCCTCATGGATCTCACCATCAGAGTCATCATCATCCTCATATAAGGCCCAAGGCTGGGGCTCACCATAATGTCTGCGCCACTGGGGTACTGTGGCAAGCAGGGGCTGGAAAGGATCATCCTCACCATCATCGTCAAAGGCCCGTCCTGCAATGACAAATGAATCAAAAGTTCGTTTTGAATTGGCAAATCATCGTCAAAGGTCCGTCTTGCAACGGCAATGTTCATCAACAGCCAGTTTGGCAATGGGCAAGTCCTCAATAGCCCGTCTTGCAATGGTGAATCATCAGCAATACCCGTCTCGCAACGGCAAATTAACAGCAGAATCCGTCTTGCAACGGTAATATCAACAGCAAAGTTCGTGTTCTACCCGAAAAATGTTTCCAAAGTCAGCCAATCACTTCAAGTGATCCTCGTGTGCACAACCCTTGCAGGTAAGCACAGCACAGGTATGAAAGCATATCTCATTCACCTGCAAATCCTCATTACTTTCTCAGATAAAGTCATTTCAAGTCATACAGTTCATCTCGCGATCCTTTTGAGTTAATATCAATCACCTATTTGAGCTTGTTCCCATACCTCTTTAGGCTCGTTCCTATCCGTAGGCTTGTTCCTACACCTATTTGGGCTTGTTCCCATACCTCTTTAGGCTCGTTCCTATCCGTAGGCTTGTTCCTACACCTATTTTGGGCTTATTCCCACACCTCTATAGGCTCATTTCTATATCTCGCTAGGCTTGTTCCTATGCGTAGGCTTGCTCCTACACCTCTTCAGGCTCGTTCCTATATCTCGCTAGGCTTGTTCCTATGCGTAGGCTTGTTCCTACACCCCTTCAGGCTCGTTTCTATATCTCGCTAGGCTTGTTCCTATGCGTAGGCTTGTTCCTACACCTCTTCAGGCTTGTTCCTATGATTCTTTAGGCTTGTGCCTATACCCTTTAGGCTTGTTCCTACACCCCTTTAGGCTCGTCCCTATGATTCATTCGGATCTAAACGCCCACCTCTCAATCTTTCTCAAATCATTATTCTTTATAGCCCAGAATGGCTATAAACTACCCGGTCCGGAAAACCGTACAGTTTCCCACACAGAAAATAGCCTGGAATGGCTATAAACTACCCGGTCCGGAAAGACCGTACAGATTTCCCACACAGTCAAAAGTCGCGGGTGACTCCCAAAGAAAAAATTCAACATCTTCGGGGTGACTCCCCATCTAAACAGTCAAATTCGCGGGTGACTCCCAAAGGAAAAAGTCAAAATCATCGAGGTGACTCCCCATTCAACAGTCAACCTTGGGTGCAAACACCCATCTTTGGGGTGACTCCCCTCAGACACAGTCAATCTCGGGTGAAAACACCCATCTTCGGGGTGACTCCCCTTGGAACAGTCAATCTCGGGTGCAAACACCCATCTTCGGGGCGACTCCCCATCAAAACAGTCAAATTTGCGGGTGACTCCCAAAGAAAAAAGTCAAATCATCGGGGTGACTCCCCATCGAAACAGTCAAATTCACGGGTGACTCCCAAAGGAAAAAGTCAAAATCATTGGGGTGACTCCCCTTGGAACAATCAATCTCGGGTGCAAACACCCATCTTCGGGGTGACTCCCCTTGGAACAGTCAATCTCGGGTGCAAACACCCATCTTCGGGGTGACTCCCCTCATACACAGTCAATCTCGGGTGCAAACACCCATCTTCGGGGTGACTCCCCATCAAAACAGTCAAAAGTCGCGGGTGACTCCCGAAGGAAAAAGTCAAAATCATCGGGGTGACTCCCCATTAAAACAGTCAAATTCGCGGGTGACTCCCAAAGGAAAAAGTCAAAATCATTGGGGTGACTCCCCATCAAAACAGTCAAATTTGCGGGTGACTCCCAAAGAAAAAAGTCAAATCATCGGGGTGACTCCCCATCGAAACAGTCAAATTCGCGGGTGACTCCCAAAGAAAAAAGTCAAAATCATCGGGGTGACTCCCCATCAAAACAGTCAAATTTGTGGGTGACTCCCAAAGAAAAAAGTCAAATCATCGGGGTGAATCCCCATCGAAACAGTCAAATTCGCGGGTGACTCCCAAAGGAAAAAGTCAAAATCATCGGGGTGACTCCCCTTGGAACAGTCAATCTCGGGTGCAAACACCCATCTTCGGGGTGACTCCCCTTGGAACAGTCAATCTCGGGTGCAAACACCCATCTTCGGGGTGACTCCCCTCGGAACAAGCAGTCAATCTCGGGTGCAAACACCCATCTTCGGGTTGACTCCCCTCGGAACAAACAGTCAATCTCGGGTGCAAACACCCATCTTCGGGGTGACTCCCCTCGCAACAAACAGTCAATCCCGGGTGCAAACACCCATATTCGGGGTGACTTCCCTCGGAACAAACAGTCAATCTCGGGTGCAAACACCCATCTTCGGGGTGACTCCCCTTGGAACAGTCAATCTCGGGTGCAAACACCCATCTTCGGGGTGACTCCCCATCAAAACAGTCAAATTTGCGGGTGACTCCCAAAGAAAAAAGTCAAATCATCGGGGTGACTCCCCATCGAATCAGTCAAATTCGCGGGTGACTCCCAAAGGAAAAAGTCAAAATCATTGGGGTGACTCCCCTTGGAACAGTCAATCTTGGGTACAAACACCCATCTTCGGGGCGACTCCCCTTGGAACAGTCAATCTCGGGTGCAAACACCCATCTTCGGGGTGACTCCCCTCATACACAGTCAATCTCGGGTGCAAACACCCATCTTCGGGGTGACTCCCCATCAAAACAGTCAAAAGTCGCGGGTGACTCCCAAAGGAAAAAGTCAAAATCATCGGGGTGACTCCCCATCAAAACAGTCAAATTGGCGAGTGACTCCCAAAGGAAAAAGTCAAAAATCATCGAGGTGACTCCCCATCAAAACAGTCAAATTTGCGGGTGACTCCCAAAGAAAAAAGTCAAATCATCGGGGTGACTCCCATCGAAACAGTCAAATTCGCAGGTGACTCCCAAAGGAAAAAGTCAAAATCATCGGGGTGACTCCCCATCAAAACAGTCAAATTTGCGGGTGACTCCCAAAGAAAAAAGTCAAATCATCGGGGTGACTCCCCATCGAAACAGTCAAATTCGCGGGTGACTCCCAAAGGAAAAAGTCAAAATCATCGGGGTGACTCCCCTTGGAACAGTCAATCTCGGGTGCAAACACCCATCTTCGGGGTGACTCCCCTTGGAACAGTCAATCTCGGGTGCAAACACCCATCTTCGGGGTGACTCCCCTCGGAAGAAGCAGTCAATCTCGGGTTCAAACACCCATCTTCGGGGTGACTCCCCTCGGAACAAACAGTCAATCTCGGGTGCAAACACCCATCTTCGGGGTTACTCCCCTCGCAACAAACTGTCAATCCCGGGTGCAAACACCCATATTCGGGGTGACTCCCCTCGGAACAAACAGTCAATCCCGGGTGCAAACACCCATCTTCAGGGTGACTCCCCTCGGAACAAACAGTCAATCCCGGGTACAAACACCCATCTTCGGGGTGACTCCCCTTGGAACAGTCAATCTCGGATGCAAACACCCATCTTTGGGGTGACTCCCCTTGGAACAGTCAATCTCTGGTGCAAACACCCATCTTTGGGGTGACTCCCCTTGGAACAGTCAACCGCGGGTGACTCCACAAAGAAAAAAGTCAAATCTCCGGGGTGACTCCCCTTGGAACAGTCGATCTCGGGTACAAACGCCCATCTTCGGGGTGACTCCCCTTGGAACAGTCACTTTCGGGTACAAAACTCGTAGCCTTTCATTGGCACTCCATCTCAGATGAACTACGATTCGGCTTGATTCCCCCACGGGATACGTAGGAATCCTCTTCATAAGAGGTCCAGCTACTTGACCATCTTGGTCATCTCTTTCCCCGCCGTTCGTGTCCGGCTCGGGATTCTCATTGTGTCGATGACCCCACTTCCCGTGGAAGTGACGTCGCCGAGGGGCTCTGTGAGTACCCCGACCCGAATTCATGTTTTGGGTCCACTTTAATTGATTTTGGGCTCATATAATTTCTAAAGAAGCAAATTAAGTCCAATCACCCAACAGCCCATTCAACCCACTGGGCCTGCCATCCATTCGGCCCAGCTGTGCCAAAATGTTGTACGCTGTCGTCCGACATAGGACGACACTAAGGCGGTTTAACTGCCTCTGTCGGACGACATAAGTCCTCCCATCAGACTGCCTATAAATACAAGGCATGGCTGATCATTTTGAGAGGAGAGATTAGAGAGGATTGGGAGGATATCAGTATAATAGGGGAAACTCTGCACAAATAGAGTCTCTCTCTCTCTCTCTCATACACACACACTCACCTCCCTCCTCACACACACATACATACACCAAGGACAAGATCCAAAGAAACCCTCCTTGTTGGTGTGTTGAAGGGGTAGACACCATACTATTGGTGATCTTACCTTGTGGACTACAATAGGTAGCCACTAAACCCTTTTTTCTCTTTAAATAACTCTCTCATACACTCATAGTACCTTGCATGCTTACTTGCTTTAATATTATGTAAGATATTGGGGTTTTTGCATGATAAAGGTGGTGGAGAAGTGGATCTTCAATATTCACTTCTCCCCACCTTAGATCTGGACATTTGGTGGCATAAACACCATTAAAGTTTGAATCTTTACTTACTACCTTTGAGTTAGGAGGTGATGGCTATATAAGAGTGGCCATAAACATGTGATTTATCACATTTGGCCACTAAATCCATGTGATCCTCCCATAATACTCACATAATACTGTTATATTACTGCTTACAGTTAATAAAAATACTTGATTTGCTTTGAGAACAAAGGGGAAATCAAACAGACTGAAGGGCACTGAAATAGGCCACTCTTGTCGGACGACACAGGACTCTCTGGAGATCCTGTGTCATACGACATGGAGCTCCCAGAAGGCTATAAAGCCATTCTTGGACTTCAGATCTGTCAGATTTAGCCCCTTTCGTAACTCAAGGCTTACCTAAGTATTTTTTTGGCTCATAAGCCACTATTTGGGGTGCCTAAGGTCTGTTTGGGTGCGATCTAGTTGATGGAGGCGGTTTGCCATATGACATAGACGACTTCGGATGTTCTATGTCATATGACATCCGTATCATTAAAAGTCAATCATGACTTTGCTCACTCCTATCAACCCCCAAGCTTAACTTAGACCTCCAAATAGTGTCTTTGGTGGGTGAAATAAATGTTATCCCAGCTCAAGAATAGCTTGGTCATTGTAAAAGATAATCTGACCATGAGGCATCATGTCGTCCGACATCCCCTTCCTGGGAAGTCCTGTGTCGGATGACATCAGAGCTTCCTGAGCAGATTGTCTTGATCTTCTGCCTTGTTATAAAAATCATAATATGTAAATGGTGTGGCCCCTTGTCATGGCTCACAAGTTGTATCCAGTCTGTACGTCATCAATGAAATGCCAAATTTGCATGCCTTGCTCATCGACACATATTGCACACACACTTTGAATGTCTATAATTGTCTAATGTTGATTGAAAGTCTCGAAAGAGGCGTGTTGGATGAACTCTCTAGTTCTTCCCAAACATGTAACCAGACTCCCGAACCCAAAATTCTCTTAAAAATAGGTTTTTCAATATTTTCCTTTAAAAACGGTGTGGCGACTCCCAAAAACCGAAATTTTCAAAACTTATCATTACAACACAACACAAATTTTTCGGGCGAGCGTTCATTCACTCACCAAACGTATGGGAGAGGATTTGGCACACCCAATACACCCATAGATACAAAATCACAAAAAACACTCAATCACAGCAAATGCCATCATTTTTTGCCTTTCTTGGGACGGACTTGTGCATATAAATAAATAAGTCTAAATACCATAAAGAAAATACTTTAGTTGTTAAATTACAAAATGCAAAAAATATATAATTGTTTTACAATCCAAAAGCAATAGAATAATGCATGCATTGTTCTTCTCTCTCTCTATCCCTAAGAGTCCTAAAGCATGACAAAAGGGGACTGCCATGATCACTCCGACTCGGAGTCGTCACCAGAATCCTCCCCGCTCTCCTCGGAGCCGCTATCCTCCTGGCCGTCGCCCCCTGCTCCTCAGAGCCGCTCTGCTCCTGGCCATCGCCGCTGCCTTCATGTACCTCATGAATCTCGCCATCAGAGTCATCATCATCCTCATCAAGGGCCCAAGGCTGGGGCTCACCATAATATTCGTGCCACTAGGACACTGTGGAGAAAGGGGGCTGGTAGGGATCATCCTCGTCATCATCATCGTCATGTTGGGGCTGCTGGCTCGAGCCACCCGCCTGTGAGCCAGATGGAGCCAGAGTCGGTCTAGGCTTCTTCTTGGGAGGCATGACATCACTAGGCTGGGAGCTGCACCTCCCCTTCCAATGCTCCGCACTCTTCTAGATCTGGCGCAGAATCTTCACGGCCCCGGTGAGCGCCTTGGCCACTACCCTGTAGGTCTTGGCTGGAACCTATTGAATGGGAACAAAAAAGGTAGTCAGAAGCAGTGAATATGGGCAATAATGCAGTGATAAGTCATGAATAAAGCAGAAAAATAAAGGGTGCTCACAGAGGTAGTCCCGTAAGGAAGTCGCAAATGGGGGTGAGTCTCAGACATGTCAAAGGAAGAGCGGCGAATGACACCCCCTGTCTCATACTTGAAGAACCAAGGAGGCATCGGTATCTGTACCCCCGCTGCCCTCCTGGCAGCCATGACCTAAGGAGTCACTAGCCGGGTGAATACGAACTGGCCGTAGTCCCCATCAGCCGACAGCTTCGCGGCATCAATGCCAATTCGCAAGCGCTCTAAATCAGGGAGAGCCCGAGTATACCAGATCCCCTCAGGAGGATCATGAGGGACACGTGGGGCCATACCATGTTCGTGCTGCCTGTACACTCTTTCCCCCAAATATAAGGCATCGCCCTCCAAGTCAATCAAAAGCCTCCTAGTCTGAGTCACCAAGGCAGCATCCCCAACAACATCCTCATCATACCTGCCGTGCCAGGGGAACAAGCTCAGCCTAGCCGGGGTGCCCCTCAGGGCAATTATAGTATCCTCATAACAGGCGGTCTTTCGGGGCTTCACCCCATCCACCTTCCTACTCTGCCTTGCCCTGAAGGTCCTTCGGCGGAGGGCAGGGAACAGATCCGCAGCAATCCCAACAGTCACAGCCCAAGCGTAGCAACCAAAAACCTCGTAAGCCCTTACCTAAAACAAAAGACAAGAAGCTTTCAGTGTACAGCAGCAGAGGTAGATTGATAACAAAAAATACAGTATAACAGTCAATATGCGAACAATAGAAGAACATACCTCCAAGACCGTCTGGTAGCAATCCAAAGAGGTCACAGTGCCTCTGCTCACCTCGTCCAGGGCTCTGTACACCTGAGCCAAGCCGACCTCGCCCCACGAAAAGGTGGAGACCTGGCTCCAGTCCTGAAGAGGCTCCAATAGAAGGGTCAATGCCGTGGTAGAGGCATTATATAACAGGGTGTTAGAGAGGCCAGCCCAGGCAAATGCTCTTGCTAGCTGCTCAGCTGTGACCGCGAACTCGCCCCCAGAATAGAGATGATACTGCTGCACCAGCGCCCTATACAGATCCGCTAGTGGGACCCTGTTGCCCTTCAGGTGAAGGGTCAAGCCAGTCAATCCTCTAATAGCATCCAGGCTCAGGACCCCGGGATCCTCAGAAAAGATGGGCCTATCAGTGAACCGCAGCCCGGTGATAGCGGTGAAATCATAGGGAGTAATGGTGGACTCTCCCCAAGATAGATGAAAGGTGTGGGTAGTGTCCCACCAATATTGCCTAAAGGCCTTCACAAGCTCCACGCTCCTAGGCGTGTCTCTGAACTCTCCGACAGTTGTGAAGAATGGACCGAGGCCAGCAGCATAGATAAGGCCCTTGGGACTGTCGGGTACGTCAGCGGAACCGGGAAGAATGTCCCAGATAGTCACGATCATCTCGGGGGACCCCTTGGTCCGAAGAACCTGCAGGTAAGCACAACACAGGTATCAAAACACAATCGTGATATTTTTGTGCATTCTTTCATTTGTGTGCATTCTCTTTTTTTTTACTTTATTTTGAATCTCTTTATTCCTTTTTTCAACAAAATCTTATCATTATCCTCTTTTTTGAGTTCAATTTAATGTTTATGCATTTTATTTCAAGCATGCAATTTCTTTTTGGGTGCGATTTTCCTCAAATTCTACCTTGAGCCCTAGAAATCCAACTTCGAAACTTAAAGGGGAGGGATTGATGGTTTAAAATCCTTACCCCCATTCGCTCCGCGGTAGAAGTGTGGAAATCGAGGCTCGGATAGAACCCATTCCCCTCCGGGAATCTCTTGCGTTTGTTCCGTTCAACGAGCTTCCTCTTCTCGGACAAGGCCCGTTGTACTTGCCTTCTCGATTCTGCTCTTGGAGGCATTGTTGATTTGATTTGGATTGAAGATTTGTGGTAAGAATCTCCTCTCCTCTTCTCTCTCAAACTCGACGGCTGCTCTTGTTTTGAATTTCCTATTCGTAACTAGACCGTTTATTTAAAAAAGCTGTAGGGAAGACCCATGTCGTACGACAACGGTCTTCCAAAAAGGGTTGATCATACTTTTTTTCCCCTGGTCCTTTTATCCGTCCCTCACGGCTGTTTACCATCATTATTTATCATTTCATTCGGGTACAAACGCCCGTCTCTCGATCTTTTTTTAAGTGTTTTCCTTATCCCTCGGGTGACTCCCCAAAGAAATAGTCAAACCTCGGGTGACTCCCCAAAGAAACAGTCAAACCTCAGGTGACTCCCCAAAGAAATAGTCAAACCTTCGGGTGACTCCCCTAAGAACAATCACTCTTGGGTACAAAGCCCTTGGCCTCTCGTTATCGCCACCTCTTTGATGAACTACGATTCGGCTTGATTCCATCATGGGATACGTAGGAATCCCTTTCATAAGGGTCCAGCCGCATGACCATTATGGTCGCTTTCCCCCAAACACAAACGTCCATCTCTCCGAACTACGATTTGGCTTGATTCCCTCATGGGATACTTAGGAATCCTTTTCATAAAGGTCCAGCCACTCGACCATCTCGGTCATCTCTTTTTTCCGCCAGTCTTTGTCCGGCTCGAGATTCTCATTTTTGTCGACGACCCCACTTCCCGTGGAAGTGACGTCGCCGAGGGGCTCTGTGAGTACCCCGACCCGAACTCGTGTTTTTGGGTCCGCTTTCCTTGAGTTTCATTTAGTTTTGGGCTCGTTTATTTATTAAAATGCATTTTGGGCCTTCATTATTTATTTATTTATTTATACACCTTGATCCATTTGATTCTTCCTTAGGCCTGCCTCCCTTCGGCCCACTATGTCCTAAGAATGACCGGTGTCGTCCGACACAGGACGACCCTAAGACGGTTAATGCCCCATGTCGTACGACATGGAAGGTCTCCTTTAGCATTCCTATAAATAAAGGGCTTTGCTGATCATTTTAAGGGGACTTTGGCAAGTAAGGTTACTCTGCTGAAATAGAGACTCATATTCTCTCTCATACACACACACTCACCTCCCTCCTCACATACACACGTCCAAGCCAAGGTCCAAAGGTGGTCATTCCTTGTTGGTGTTTTGAAGGAGCAAGCACCATACTATTGGTGTCTTTGCTTTGTGGACTACAATAGGTAGACACTAAACCTCCTCTCTCTATGATTTCATCTTATTCATTTGTCTATTTACCTAGCATGCTTACATGATTTGATACCATATGATTATTTGGGATTTTTGCATGATAAAGGTGGTGGAGATGTGAATCATCAATATTCACATCTCCTCAC